>OVAN01007519.1:0-19545 GCA_900406275.1 Anastatica hierochuntica | reverse complement strand
ATCCAAAGGTTGCACCTACAAATGCAAAAGAATGCAATGCAAAGACTAAAAAAATAAACTAGACTCATGTTAGAAACTTTATGAATTCTAACACCTAAATGCATTATATACAAACTAAATGCAACTAAAACACATACTAAATGATGCTAAAAATGCGTTAAGTTATGAACACATCAAAACCCTATCCGCGAGGACTAGAAGCATCCTTCCGCATGGAGCTACCAGACTCCGCAGAAGAATACTCGAGTTCAACACTCCGCGTGACTTACTCCAGAACGCGCAGTAAAATCAATCGGGACAAAGCCCCAATGTAATCACCCCTGTCGCACTTTGGAATAACGTGGAAGATCCCCCAAATCCCAAAAAGGAAACGAAGGATAACGAAGTCGAGCGAATTGACCTAGACTTAAGCGATCAATCCGATTCCACGGATGAAGACGCTGACGTACACCCAAGAAAGGTTAAGGGTTGCGCAACACGAAAGGATTTTCAGCTCAGCGAACCCATGACGGAAGAAGAAGAAAATATCTTCTGGGTAGAGCAAGAGAAGCACGCCGAGGAGCAGACCAGAGCCATTCGCAGGACACACAAACCATCTCGTAAAAAGACTTGCGACGATTTCGACGAGATTCGCGATCTCTGCGACTACATCGCAAAAACAGCAGCAGAGGTCAAAGCGGTAAAGTCGCAGATCCATCACGCGACCAGTGTCGTGTCAAAGATCGACAGGCTCCTCGAAGAGGCTCGAAAAACTCCATTCACTGCTCGCGTAACCAACACCAGAGTCTCCGATCCCGGGAAAGTGAAAATCCCAATGTATGACAGAACTTTCGATCCGAAATCTCACTTGCAAACTTTCCAGATCGTAATGGCGAGATACAACCTCAAGGAAGGCGAGAAAGACGCTTGCTTCTGCCACCTATTCATCGAGCATCTCCAAGGAGCAGCCCTCGAATGGTTCTCCCGTCTAAAGCGAAACTCCATCGGTAGTTTCCGTCAACTCTCCTCGGAATTTCTCAAATAGTACTCCATGTTTATGGACAGAGAAACTTCCGATGTTGACCTATGGAGTCTGTCTCAAAGAGAAGATGAATCTCTCCGAGATTTCATGAACAGGTTCAAGATAGTAATCTCGAGAGATAGCGGGATCACCGAAAAAATGGCGGTAGAAGCACTTACGAAGACTCTGGTACAAGTTGAAGTTCATAAAGTGGATAGCTCTCGAAAAACCACGCACTATTCAGGACGCGCTTCATAAGGCCACAAATTTCATCATCATCGAAGAAGAGATGAAAGTTCTATCGCAAAAATACAAACCTGCGAAGGCGTCCTCGAAAGACTTAACCTCTGAACATAAAGAAAAAAGAAGGTCCCTCATAACGACAAGTACGTCCATCACGAGGGAGAAGACATCCGGGGGGCGCACAACTACGGTGTCAATTCTGAACAAGGTAGGACGTCGGGGAACACCTGGACGCGGAACACGTCGTATGAAGAAAACACCTTCTGCGAGTTTCACCAAACAAAGGGTCACTCCACCGCGAATTGCAAAGTTCTCGGAGCAAGTTCAACGGCGAAGCTGCTCGTGAGGGAGATCTCGGACGTAACCAGCGTAAAAGACCTCATACGCGATAGAGATCGCCCACTCAGGACCGAGAAAGCACCCATTGGAGACACCGCGTCTCAAGGAACCTAAGCGGATGAGAAACGCCGAAGGAGGCCAGACGACAAAGGTAACAACTCCAATCGCCAAAGAGTGAATATGATCATCGGAGGGCCGCAATACTTTCGCGACACCGTCTCATCGATAAAAGCATATCACCGAAAGGCTAAGTCAAGTGCAAACTGGCCTACGCCACTCAACACTGCAAGCGACACCGCAAATAACGCCGTCACTTTCGAGGAATACGAAACTGTCGGACTCGACAAACCCCATAACAATCCTCTCGTGATCGACCTTGTCATAAAAGTTCTTGAAGTCGCTAGGGTCCTCATAGATACGGGAAGTACCGTCGATATCATCTTCCGCGATACCCTCACCAGGATGAACATCGACTTATCTGAGGTCATACCTGCACCGAGACCACTCACGGGTTAATCAGGAACAACTTCGATGACTCTCAGATCGATCAAACTTCTAGTGGTGGCCAAGGAGATAACCAAAGTTGTTGATTTTGTGGTCGTCGACCACCCTGCCATCTATAACGTGATCATGGGAACGCCATGGATAAACTCCATGAAGACAATCCCATCGACCTACCACTTGGGAATTAAATTCCGAACCCCCTACGGAATCTCCACAATATAGGGACGCTAGAAACAGTCACGACTCTTCTTCTTGGTCGAGCATAAGCTAAAACAAGTCTCAATGACTCCCATGGCCAAACTCAAACGAATAAATACAACTCCGCCGTCAGCCGAGAACAATTCTGAGAAAGACATGCCAAAATCGTCAACTCGAGAAACAGCTCAGTCAGGAGGAAATAAGAAAACTTCTGAGCCAAACCTTCCCGACAAGGCAACGCCCTCAACAACCGAGGAAACCGTCGACCCAGCTGTAGTCACCAAGACTGAAACAGCCGATGCAACTCTGCCAAACGAGTAATCACTCACGACAAAAAACTGAACTACGAGATGGCTTGATCCTCCAAAGAGGTACGTAGGCTGCTCTTCGCAAAAAGAGTTCAGTTGTCCACCTCTTTAAAAAAGGGGGAGTGGGTGTACGTATACTCATATACTCCCACACTTTGTACTCGACATTTTTTTATCCGATTTTGACAATAAATTTTCGCTTTTTATTATTCATCTAACCCAAAAACGGAAATCATACGAAAAGACCTTTCTTAACAAACTTCGACTATAACATGTTCACCAATACATTCTACCACAAACCGGAAAAAACTTCCGGAAAAAGGGAGACGTCGCGAGTTCCCGAGAAGCACAATTCCGAACTTGATCAATAGCTTCTAAAGACAGTCGCAAGTCTATCAACCCGCTCGCCGATTGGCCCCGACGGACGAACTAATCACTCACATTAATCCGCTCTTTCGAAGAATGGGTTTTCATACATCCGACTAGGATAATAGCGTGTTATAAAAGAAATCCGAAATTTTGGTCAGCACTTCCAGACGACTTCAAAATTCTGTTTGGAGAGATGCTCGGTTCCCGATTTATGCAAGTCATATAAGCAGAGGACTTATCGCAGACTTCAATATCGAGACGGAACCAGGTCAAAATTGCAAACAGGATACGTAATTCGGAATTAGACACCGCACACCTTAAAAACTGAGAGTAGACCTAGGTCTTGCCCTAAACCCAACACACTGGTCTCTAACATCTCAAGGCATGATATCTAACTGATACGAGATCCTAAAACACGTCTCTTCGTTCATATCTAAACGCTCAAGAAATTTTACGAAACTTCATAACATCCCGAATGAGCAACGCATAGAACGATCCACGAAAAATGTTAAATACGAGACAACAACTCGTATTTTTCCTCTACAACAAATCAAACAAAACCCAACATACTAGACTCAAACATCTCAAGACATAGTATCTAATCGATACGAGATTCCGAAATTTGTCTCTTCGCCTATGTTCTCACATTCAAGAAAATCCGAAAGAGTAAATCTTTTGAGAACTCGCATCCGAAACGAACAATGAATATATCAATTTTCAGAGGAGTAGACCTGAGACGACGACTCATGATCTTTCTTCGCAAATGTGATACTACTTATACACAACCAAATCAAAATGAAAAACATCATTCATTAACACCAAAACCATAAGGTGAGGGTTTTCGAGGCCACACACGGCCAACCTCGATAAATATAAAGTGGCCACACTTGGCCAAAATACTACTAAAAAATAGGGAACACGCTCCCTCAACGAACAAACTTTTCTCGTTCAAAAATTGTAGTCCAAATTGCCAGAGATAGAAATGTTGTCTCCGATAGACGGTCCCGGGTTTTGATCGACCGCGTCATCATCGCCCCGAACAGTGCCCCGAACTTTCTCAGAATCGGGAGAAACGAGAATCAGGGCCTAGTGACCTCGAACCCTCTTTTCGATAGACGGGATCGAAGACACAACTTCCTTGCACTTTTTCACATGACTGGACATTTTGTCCATCTCGATGTTGTAGGAGTAGTTGGGAAGCCGGGTGCGATATAGAGAGCCCACTAAACCACAATATTCGCGGTATTCTCCAAACGACTGTTGAGCGCACTTATACTGATCGAGCTCCGCTGCAAACTGAACTGAACGGTCGGCCACGATCGACGCGACCTCACGCTTTTTGCACCTGTACGCACGGCGAACCTGCAGCGCTTGACTCCACGCCAATTCCTTTTCACGAAATGAAACCGCTTCGACCTCCTTCTTCAGGCGGGCATTCTCTTGTTTGAACCGAGCCATCTGCGCCTCCAAATTGCTAGCCCACAGGGCTTCATCCATCACGTGGAGACCCTGCAAAAAATCCACTAAACGGTTAGACGCATCGTCGCTTGAGTAAAAAAAATCGTGCCGTATGCTCGAAAACTAACCCCCATGCACAAACGCGAGGCCTCCGTATATTGACCAGACCTGACAAATCCCGCGCCAGCCGCGAGATGATGCGTCGGGGCAACAAAAGAAGAAAGGAAGGCGTCAAAGTTTGACCCTTCTCCGAAAAGTGGCATCGAGGGTTGGCTCGGACCGCTTCCGTCTCCACCAAGGAAATCGTTGAACCCTGCCCCCTTGGACGGCCCTCTTCTGTCTGCGGTAGCGTCGCTCCCGTTAGTAGGCGCGCGCTCGTTTCGGGGAGATCTCTCCTTCTCCAATTCTGGAGGCAACTTGTATGGGGTAAAGCCATCCATGATCGGTTTTGGCTCCCCTTCCGAAATCGAGTCGGGCTGAGTCCGGTTCTTGTGGTATGTGACCTCGTTGCGAACTCGCTGCAGAGAAAAGTAACCCCAATGGAACGGACCACCTCAGAGAAGGTCCCAAACAACGTAAGTATCTTCCGGATGCGGGAGAAGGGGACCTAAATCTGCAAAACAAAAGAATTATCAGAAATCAGCAAACGAAAAGAAAACAGCCAGTGTATCAAAAGCGATACCCGCGGGACCCCATTCACGCCAAAAAGAAGAAATATATTCGCTCTCGAGAGAGGCACTGTCTAAACGAACAACGAAGTATCGTTTTTTCCGATTATGAAAATTGGACGTAGACGATTGGATCACCGCCATGTTTTTGCTCGGCTTGAGGCAGTACCGAAGCGAGTTACCCACGACCGACGAAGTTAAAAATGTCAACATATTTTCGACGCTTAAGTTCATTCCTCGCTCTTAACCTAAAACCAAGAGTCCAACGAGGTGTTGGAGACTGAAGGGCGAGAGCTGACTGATCGATAAACCATAGTGATCCAAAAATTGGACTATGACCCCTGGAATAGGAAACCACAGTCGAGAAAGCAACAAATGCGCCTCGTAACACGTAAAGAAATCACGAGGCGGAGAATATGCGTCCTCAACGACCATCGACATTCGGGACTCCACCTCTTCCGGGACTCGGCGGAAATCGCGAATGACGGCAAGAAATGATTTTCGACACTCGCTCGGCCTACGGGCGTCCTTTTTGAATTTCGATCTCTGCGGACACCACGTTTCGGCCGGTGGAGTTTCGGTACCCTACGTAACCCGCTAGTATTACCTTGCTTCCTCAGGATCGACGGAGTGCGGCACGAATTTTACTTTCGGTATAACTTCACCTTCCCGAACTTGTATGTTCTCAGGGTCAAAAGTTGACGGCAAGGCATTCGCAAAAACTAGATCGTTTGCAGCCATAACACAAAAGAAGAGAGAGAGAGAGAGACTGAAAGGATAAAGAGTTTGTTTTTACCTTAAGAAAATTCTTGTGAAAATTAGCAAGTGGAAGATTGGGAAAGTAACTTCTCTTATTTATAGAAAGAGAAATTTACTATTTATCTTCAGACTTTTTAGCCATCAATTCTGCCTAACTTACCTAACGTGCCTTAAAAGATCGCAAGAACATTTCAACGATTCTTGCAAACTGGGGGGCTAACGTTTGGGATCAAAAACGGTTACGACGAAATTGATGCCTAAAAGAGTAACAGAGACATCGTCTCTCCCTCGAAAATGAAAATCGTGAAAGGATTATAATTTCTAAGGCTATTACCGTTTAGTCAATCCTCTCTCAACCAAATGTCGAAGCTCCGCGTCTAGCAATCCGTAAGCAGCCGCTTCGCAAAGTCCAGTCACTTGCAAGCAACTAAACGCGAGAATATCAAAATCAACGTCCGAGAGACCTCAGTAAATGAGTTCCATAGCGATAAGAACCCACCGTAAACGATGAGTAATAGCATCGCCTCGAAAATACGAGCGATACAAACAACGGAAAGTCTGGCCGCCTAATGGGCACACAGACCATGACCTAGGCGCCCAATGGGCACCCAGACCACGGTCTACGCGGCTAATGGTCGCCCAGACCAAGTTCTGGGCGACCAGTGGGCACCCAGACCACGTTCTGGGCGGCAATGGGCGCCCAGACCACGTTCTGGGCGCCCAATGGGCGTCTAGACCCACGATCTGGGCGCCCGAAGGGCGTCCAGACCACGCTTTCCCGATTGTCTTCTCCTTCAAATCCCGGCTCAAGCGTTTCTTATTTCGTCTCGATTGGAATCTTCGTTGAAATCTCGCGGGAATAATCGTAAAGACTTTTACTTTTCGTAAAAACTTCGTATCGATGGTATAAAACGATAACGGTTAACTCAAACACCGACATTGTCTTAACCATACGATCAGTCTTATCATTTCGTAAAACCGTCACCGCGTAGTCGTACGAAGAACGATTTCTCCGAAAGAAATCGTAAAATTATTTTGTCGCTAAACGGCCCACGAAGATCCAAAACGCGACAAAATTCCACTTACAACTTCGGAATGAGAACGGGCCCAATTGCATCAAAAATCTACCCGAGTTTCGCGAAAGATAAAAAGAAAATATGATAAAGTCAAAATCTGAAGATAAATATGGAAAATTCGTAAAGAAATGGAAATTCCCGAAAAATGGAATATTTCCGCAGGAGGATATGCAAAAATCTAGGTCGAAAAAGGAAACGGATTTAACCTACGAAGGCATATAAAAGAGGGACGAAGGAGAAGAACGAAAAAAAACAGACATAAATTTCTTCACAACTCATACTTAGAGCTTTAGGTTTATTTTTGTTGTTTTCTAGCGAGTTTCATCTCAATTAGGTTTACAAGTCTTACGCTGTTAGATCTAGGATACTCGCCAACAGCTCTCGTGGCCACGGCTTACCACCTGTTGTAACGCTCAACGCATATTCGAATAAGATCTCTATTGCTCTATTTTTCTTTCGATTCTATTTTACGTTTATCTCGTCATCTGTTTTCTTTATACTTTTGATATGTCATTGTTGGTTTTGCAGATATTCGGGACCTCAAGGAAAGTTAGGGTTTTCTGGCTTTTCTCCGAATACGAATATTGACAGTGCGAATTTCGATTCCCACAACAACGATGAGAATTAGGATTTCGATTTGAATGTGGTTGCTTCTGTTTAATAATGACGCTTAATGAATTCAATTTTTTATCAGGTTTTGATATCAGGAAACGGAACACATCATTCAGGATTCCAATCCTATTTTCATACCACTCTTTCCGGTAATCCTGAATGACATACTCATTTTTAGTCTCGTACCACTCCTTTACCCTATCTCCTTGATTCTCCATGTATTTCTCTTTTGATCTATCCTGCACACATGTGTAGAAACAATAGTGAGAGTAGGGTAGACATGATTTTCCTGATTACTTAGGTAGGATTGGAACTTCTAGGTGGTTTAGAAACTGTCTTGTGTGTCTAGGATGAGAAGGGAACTTTACAATGGTTTTTGTACATTTCTTTGTGTTATATGGGCATTCATTTGGTGAAACTATTGTTGTAATGTTGTTCCACCCGGATTTTGCATAGTTCAAAAAAAGAAAAATAATAAAGAGTCGAGAAAAAAAACCGAAGGGAAAATACTTTTTTTTTATTTATCCTGGGATATGGAATCAACATTTTTTAAGTCTTATGTGTGTTTATTGCTTGAAGAATGCATTAGTTTGATACGTTGTTTAAGATGGTGATTTTGATGCTTAGGTAGTTAAGGGGTCATGGACTTTAATATACTCTCTCTCTCCCTCCAACGATTTTGCATAATGTCTTGCATTCGACATTGTTTATTAACCCCAAAACACTTTAGCTCCACCAATAAAAGATAGCAATTTTCCCTTCATAACCCATTTTCCTCATGGATATTTTGTTGATAGAGAATTCTTGCATTTTCTAATAAATGTACATAATCAATTACATGAATTCAAGCCTTGTAATATCAAAGTTTAGGATATGGATGGGCTTGGGAGGTAGCGAATATGAGCACAAGCAAGGTCTTCTGAAAGTGTGTGAATCCATGTGTTTTCAAACTTCTTATCCATTGATTTAATCTTTGTTTTCTTTTACTTGAGGACAAGTAAAGATTCAAATCTAGGGGATTTGATGTATCGTGATTTTACGAGTTTTTACTTGAGTTTTAGACAAAAAGGTTGTTTTATCATGTATGATAGTCTTTTTGGAGCCTATTGGTCTTTTTAGTGTTTTTACAGGTTTTAGGTTGCTTTGGAAAAGAATGGAGCAACTTGGATCCGAGATGCACTTTTTGGAATGTTGAATCATCAGAAGTTTGGTCTTATTTGATAAGCTTCCCACCATCAGATCGAGCTGAAATTTGGACACAAGATAGCCACGCAAGTTAGCTATGGAGGTGGTTTGAAAGAATTCCAACTGTGCGATCAAAAGTTATGATTGTTTTCGTGAAAACCTATCAAGCTGGCGACGAGAAGAAGAACGCGCATAAATAAATCAAAAAATTTCTAGAAGGATATGGATTGACCGATAATTCTATGGATCGACCGATTCTTGTCAAAACGCAGAAAATTTCTAGAAAAGTGATCCAGACGCACTAGAAAAGACCTTACTCGACTTAGATACTTATATAACGCCGAAATCTAGTGTTTTAGGTTTATTATGCTGTTTTTGAGACTTCTACGCAACCCTAGAGATATGTATTGTTAAGGGAGAAATATTTTGAATCCTCTTACTCTTGTTTTATCAGTTACAATATTTTTCCTTTGATTCATCTTCTGATTGATGTTTTACTATGAGTAAATAGCTCATTTGTTGAGTTTAGGGTTCTCGCAAGGGATTTTCAGGATTTGTCATTGCTAGGTTGTTTAAGCTGAGAAATTATCTATTGGATTTTTGTTTAACATTGTTCTTAATGTTGATATTATATTCGTGACCTAATTTCTGATCTTAGGATTTTCAATACACCGAAAGTGATTTCTTGAATGCTTGAATCTGTGTTAATCGAGTGAAATGTCCTTAGCCAACGAAAGTTCATGTAATTGCGTTTTGTGAACTTATCAAACCTATATCTAATTCTAGTTTAGAATCTGAAATTCAACGGAAGTTAGTTTATAGGATTTTGTAACGTAGAGAATTAACGCTACGGGAGTAGGTTGATTTAAGCTGCGTGATTTGAGTTCTAGGCGGTTTTTAATCATGCTTTTATGTGAATTAACCTGAAATTGATAATGACTTGAATTCCATGAGAATACCATGTGCCCAACACTTTTCTTGATTATTTACCCTTGTCAAATTCGTGTCTTTGCTTTCTTTGCTTATTCGTTTGCTTGCTTTCATTCTTAGTTTCATCACCACTTCGCTTTTTTAGCCTTAGTCCGTAGTTGATCCTATTTTTCTACGTGTGAGCATTGGTTCTTATAGATTCGATTCTGAACCACTATATCTTATTTCACTGTGCGTTTGCAGTAATTTAATCGAGTGAAAACTCGAGCTATTGATGTCCCATGTGTTGACGGTACGATCTTACCGAGCCTATCTATTTTAATTTACAAATAAAGAACCAATTGCTGCTGCCAAACACCCTTTTCGAGGGTATTTATAATAAATCTTTTAAAAGAGTACTAATACAAAGAAAAACCCATGTTCGACTCTGACTAACGTCCGCTCAAACGCCAAGGACCGTTTAAAATTGTACGTCACACAAGATGAATCGTTAAAGTACGCTTCTACTACAAACCATAACTAAAAAAGATCTTTCATATAATGGAGAAGCTAACATTCATTTTATATCGCCTATAAAAAACAAAGACAAACGTGCTTCATCAGAGCATCATCAATGCAAATGGAGGAGAGAGATTCTAAAAAAAAAGTTAATATTTTAATCGAAATAGTTTTTAGAAGCTAACAAGTAATGACAATCATTTCCTAAATAAAAGATTTTAGAGATGATTCTTAAGTTTTCAGAACAATTTACAGTAAAATATAAATTTTTCTTTTTTAGAACCTCTCTCCCTTTTGCATTGATCATGGTCTAACTTGAAACCTTGGTTTCGAAGGAAACTAAATAACGACAATTAATTTCTAATATTTAACAAAAAAAAAGACAATTAATTTATAATATATTATTCTGCAAGCCATTAAAATCTGAGCTACTTCCCAAATTTATCTCACAAAGTAAATTATGCTCATTACCACAAAATAAAACCAAAATATACACTAAACATATTTGGGGTTCAATCGCCAACCAAAAACGTTGAAACATTTTATAAATAAGATATATAGAATCTAGATTTTTAAAAATCATCTAGTTATTTACGCTAAATATTAGGCCTAAAACGAAAACTCATCCGGTCCAAACAAAAAACGGAACAACGTATTATCTTCTTCTCCAATATGAAAAAGAAACAACAACGAGGAAGAGACTATAATCTCCATAATAGCTCAATCTCTTCACATCTATCTAAAAGATCATTAAAAGTTAAACCAAATATATAAGCCTTAACTATGAGATCCTCCAGTTCTGCAAAAAAAAAAAAATTGCGTGGTGATGATGTGTTGCTCACTCCTTTATTTAAGACACATCAAGTCATCACTTGTTCGGTTCAGGATCCATCAGTGGTTGATGAGTATTTTGTATCCTTTGTTTATGCTTCCAATTTTGCGGCAGAGAGGAAGCATCTTTGGTCAGATTTGAAGGATCACTATCGAGCTCCTCTGTTTCGTGATAAGCCTTGGCTTATTCTTGGTGACTTCAATGAGACCCTGTCTACTGCGGAGCATTCTGGGGTTTCTGTTCTGACATCGTCCATGCGAGAGTTTCAAGATGTAGTGTTGGACTGTTCTTTGATGGACTTGCCATTCTATGGACAACATTTTACCTGGTGTAATCATCAGGATTTAGGGCCTATCAGTAAGAATCGCGCTTTAATTGGAGATTCCTGGCTGTCATTGTTTCCTTCTTCCTATGCGATTTTCGAGGTCGGAGGTATTTCGGATCTTGCTACGTGTAATGTTTTGTTATCCTCGCAGGATACTCAACCGCGCAAGCCTTTTAAGTTCCACTCTTTCCTCACATCACTAGAGGGTTTTTCGCCACTTATCCAGCGACATTGGAGCTGTTCTATGCCTCTATATTCCTCTAAGGAGGCTTTATATCGGTTCTCCAAGAAGCTCAAGGAGTTGAAGCAGAAGCTGAGAACTTTGAATCGTGATTGCGTAGGTAACCTAACAGTGAAGGTGAAGGAGGCGTATCAGGAATTATGTGAGAGACAAGATGCTACTCTGAGTGATCCAACCGCGGCTAATGTCGTTCTGGAGAGAGTAGCGGCTGATCGCTGGGAGTTTGTGGTCTCCTTGGAGGAGCGTTTCTTAAAGCAGAAGTCAAAGATTCAGTGGTTGAGGCTAGGGGATAAAAACAATAAATTTTTCCAAAGAGTGGCTCAAGCTAGAATGGCTAAGAATGCCATTCGTATGGTGCAGACATGTAATGGTGATGTAGTTACTAGTCTTGCTGATATCAAGACTGAAGCGGTTCGTTTGTTTTCAGAGTTTTTGCAGGAGGAGCCAGCAGATTACACTGGGATTAGTGTGAATGAGTTAAAGGGTTTATTGCCTTTTCGTGTATCTTCAGGATTGCAAGGGAGCTTGATTGCCCCGGTTACTGAGGAGGAGATTCGTCAGGTTCTTATGGCCATGCCATCAGGTAAATCACCAGGACCTGGTGGCTATACTAAGGAGTTCTATCTTGCTGCTTGGCCTGTGGTGAAGTCGGACTTTGTCGTGGCTGTCCGCTCTTTTTTTTGACTTGTTATCTTCCTAAAGGTATAAATTCTACTAAATTCTACCAAGAAAGTAGGTGCATTGGAGATGAGAGATTATAGGCCAATTTCTTGTTGCAATCTGATTTATAAGGTTATCTCTAAGATCATTGCGAATAGGTTAAAAGTTGTCTTACCAGACTTCATCAAACCTAATCAATCGGCGTTTGTGAAGGATACGCTTCTATTGGAAAATGTGCTTCTTGCTACAGAGATTGTAAAAAATTACCATAAGTCGGCCCTTTTCCGTGATGTGCCATGAAGGTAGACATTGCTAAAGCGTTTGACACGGTTCAATGGGGTTTTCTTAGGAATGTTATGAGAGCCATGGATATTCCCGATATGTTTATTAGATGGATTCTGACTTGTGTCACCACGGCCTCTTTCTCCGTCCAAGTTAACGGTGAACTGGCGGGTTATTTCTCTAGCAAACGAGGCATGCACAAAGGTTGCGCTCTTTCTCCCTATCTATTTGTGGTTTCTATGAATGTCCTCTCAGCATTGTTAGATAGAGCGGCGGCAGCAAATGAGTTTGGGTTCCATCCAATGTGTGAGACATTGGGAATTACTCATCTTTGCTTTGCAGATGACATATTGGTTTTCTCTGAGGCTTCCTCTCGCTCTGTTCAAGGAATCATTGAGGTCTTTAAACGGTTTGCTTTGGTGTCTGGTCTAAAAGTTAATGTACAGAAGTCGTCTATCTATATGGCAGGTATTGCCCCAGAACATCGTGATCAGTTGGTACATGGTCTGAATATCTAGTTGGAGGAGCTGCCAGTTCGTTACTTGGGACTCCCTTTAACTACGAAAAGGATGTCAGCTGTTGATTATGCTCCCTTGATTGAAAAGGTAACTGCTAAATTGCATTCATGGTCTGCCCGTTTCTTATCCTTTGTTGGTCGGTTTCAGTTGATTAATTCGGTTATCTCGAGTATAGCTCAGTTTTGGTGTTCTGCTTTTCGGCTGCCTCGTCGGTGTTTGCGTGATATTGATAGACTTTGCTCATCTTTCTTATGGTCTGGCTCGGAGATGAATTCTACTAAGGCCAAGTTTTCTTGGGCAGAAGTATGTTCTTTAAAAGAAGAAGGAGGGTTGGGGTTTCGTCCATTAGCTGAGGTTAACAAAGTTTATGGTCTTAAGCTAATCTGGCGATTATTGTCGGCTAATAGCTCTCTGTGGGTGGATTGGGTTCGTCGGTATCTAATCCGTGAAGGGTCGTTGTGGACAGCTTCGGAGCTGTGTGGTTCCTGGATTTGGCGTAAACTTCTTAAACTTAGGGAGACAACTGCTGAATTTTTTCGGGTGGAGATATGTGATGGCCGCACAGCCTCTTTTTGGTTTGATAGCTGGCTTTCCATTGGTGGCTTATATGACATTGTTGGATTCCGAGGGTTCAAAGGTTTAGCTATTTCTAAGAATGCAACGGTGGCAGATGCAGCAGGTACAGGTTGGCAATTTCGGCGCCAAAGATATGAGCCATTACGTCTAGTTGTGGATGCTTTGCAGACGATAGCTGTGCCATTAGAGGGGGCTGGTCGAGATGTATACCTGTTGCGGGCCGCTCCAGATCAGTTCTTGCTTAATTTTCCTCGAAGAAGACTTGGTTGCAGGTACGTTTGGCCCGACCTTCTTGGCGATGGACACAAGTTGTCTGGTTTAAACACTATACACCTAAGCATGCTTTTATAACATGGTTAGCCTTTAAGGATAGGCTGTCCACAGGTGATAGAATGGCACAATGGGGTGTCGAATTGTCAACAGTCTATGTTTTATGTTTGAACCCTTGCGAAAGTCGCGACCATCTTTTCTTTGAGTGTGCATATGCAAAAGAGGTGTGGTATGAGGTTGTTGGTGGGTAAATGGGCCCTAGCTATTCGGCTACTTGGAGTCAGCTTGTGGTTCGTTTAGTATCCTCTAATTGGTCAACCGATATTCAACTTCTTCTCCTCCTAGTGTTTCAAGCTACACTTTATCATATATGGAGTATTCGTAATCATCTTCGACATGGTGCGGCGTGGGTACAACCAAAGGTAGTGGCCCGACAAATAGACACGGCCCTCCGCTCGAAGATCTTGGCATTGCGATTAGACGATAATTGGCAATGGAATGGATTATTGATTGATTGGTTTGGTAGTCGTCAAACATAGTCTTTCATTCTTTTGGTTATTTAGAATTTATTAATTTTTAAAATTCTTTTTAGACAGGTTACATTCTTTGTAAAGAGGCTTTTGTTGCAATAAAGTTACACATTTCAACCAAAAAAAATGGTAAGAGAAAGTGATACTACAAGGATAAGAGTACCACAAAAATGGAATACACACCTTAAATGTCAATGTCAGATAAGGGAAGTGCATCAAAAGAGATTACAGTGGGATGCTCTATATATATACATCCCAAACTTCTTAAACAACCTGTCATAAAGTCAAAAGAGGTCAACAAAATGTCAGTGTCGCACAGAGGAGCACCATTGATTGTTGATTTCCACACCAGACCAATAACAATAAGGCTACTCAGGTTTTGGGAGATCCAACGTAAGGGCTGCGATCGCGAAATATTAGGAATACTCATGCTTCTGGTCGACAAGCAGGTAATATGTCAAACACACTGATAAGTATTAGTAGTTATAGTAGAAGTATTTCCAAAAGGTTATGTTCATAGATCATAGGAATAGTGGGAGTTACATATCCATCTTCAGAAGGATTAGAAATAGTAATATGACCCAAAATAACTATTTTGTTCACCGTAAATGTAGGAAACAAAAATAAAGAGAGAGGGAAACTTATGTTGAAGATATCTTAATGCTATGATATATTGGATAATTTCAGTAAATTCATTCCGCATAAAAAAATTAATTTCTCGACTATCGTTTTGCGCAGAGAGAAGTGGACAACATAGAGACATTTTACCAACTCGTCAACAGTGCTTGTACAATAAAAATAACTACGACAACCACAATACAAATAATCCAAGGTGGGGAGTTGAAAATACTTTACACCAAGTTATGGGTACACAACAATAGACAAATATTATCACTTGCTGGAACTAATTCAAGACTACCCGGTAAAGATGGACTTGAATTACGATGTTCATACCCCCTTCTAATCGTTGAGAGTGACACAAATAATATGCAGACGTCATGGAGCAAATAAGATTGGTGCAAGGCATAGGACTACAAGACGACCCTGATTCCGACCACAAGTACACAATAATCAGGATGAAGATAGGAAGGTACACATGTGAGAAACTAACATAGTCACATATTGAAAACTACAAGATCGACTTTCACACGCATAAACGTTAGGCCTTTAGATTATGAATCAGCTCACTGTTTTTTTTCACAAAAGGCGGGAAAAGAAACTTGAGACTTCAAACATGTAATCCCAAAATGTAGTAATTAATACCAGTGCTAGCTTATCGTGTTCCGACAACTCTACCACAATATCGGCCTCAAACGTAAAGTCATGCTGGTAACAAGTCTTAATCCAAAAATAATCTTTGTTGACCCTTACTCTCTATTTCAAAATTTTATTCAGGCTCTCTCCATCTTGAGCCAACGAGCGAGACCCAGTTCTACCTCGACAAAGCTCTCTATCGTTTCAAGGAGTTCTGCAACTTAGTCTTGAAGAGGTGAACAAAAGCAGTTACACAATCGAGTAGATACATATTTTCAAAGTTGAAAGAAATTTACATTATGATAATTTTAAAGGTCCAACAATTTCCTTTCTCTCTGTAGAGAAAACATGGGAATTGTAGGATGTATACATGTGACTTTGGGATGATAAGACTAAAGGTTCAAGCAACATTCTGGTTGATCAAACTAGTGATCAAAACGGCAGAGTATTGAGGCCAAAGAATGAACAAAACGACAAAGTATTAAGAGCAAAAGGAAAAGAGGTAATGGGCCAACGAAGTCAGTCTCACACGGCCCTATATAGCCAACGGTTTCTAACGGCTCCAAAGGAGCAAAACGACAAAGAAAACAGAAAAATATGTTTTGCATTTGTGCAAAAGGAAAAGCAGAACAATGTTAGCTTGAAGGAGGATAAGGACAAAAGGAACAAGTTGTATATTCAAAACAGATTTGATCCCTTGGGATCTCTCAATTGTCAGGATGAGCGACATGTGGCATTAGAGTTTAATGTGTATGCTACATGAAGTGGTATAAAAGAAAAACTAAGCTAAAAGTTGTACGTAGCCGAAATTAATAAGATCAAAAGCTTTCATCTTTAAGCCTTCTTTCAATAGTTTTTTCATGGTATCAGAGCCATGGATAACAATCTGTACCCAGCTCTAAGTATCTCAAACTATGTCACAATCAAGTTGACACCAAGAAACTACATTCTATGGAAGGCACCATTTGAATTTTTTCTCTCGGGTCAAGGGCTCTTGAGCTACGTCAATGGAACCTTTCAATGTCCTCCTTCTTCTATTCCTGGTCCTGTAATAAATGTTGTAGCTGCTGAGGTACCAAATCTAGATTATGTCCCTTGGATAAGGTCAAATCATGAGTAAAAGCTTGGCTTTTGGGCTCTCTTTCTGAAGAAATATTAAGTGAAGTAACTAGCTAAGTAACATCTCAAGAAGTATGGGGAGCTTTAGCAAATCACTTCAACCGAGTTTCCTCATCAAGGCTGTTTGAGTTACAAAGAAAACTTCAAACAAATCTCAAAGGTGAGAAAACTATGGCTGAATACTTAAGATATGTTCGTAATGTTTGTGACCAGCTAGCCTCTATTGGTAGTCCTGTTAGTGAGAAAATGTAGATATATGCGTTTCTACAAGGTCTGAATAGGGAATATGAACCCATTAAGACAAGTCTCGAAGGATCTATGGATACTTTTCCTCTTCCTACTTTGGAGTCTGTGGTGTACATGTTGATTAGCTATGATGAGAGATTACAGAACTATAACTTAGATGCTTCTGTTTCTCCACATCTTGCCTTTAATGTAGCAAGAACTTCTAATCCATCTGGTATCTACAACAATAGAGGAAGAGGTATCTCCTATGGAAGATCCGGTTACAACAGAGGAAGAGGAGCTTTCTCCACAAGAGGAAGAGGTTTTCATCAGCAAATATCTTCCAAAAATGGCTCAAACTCGAGTACTTATGGAGGAGAGAACATACTAGTGTGTTATATTTGTGGAAGAATGGGACATCAAGATCTCAAATGCTAGCATAGGTTTGATAATAGCTATCAAGAAGAAGAGCTACCAAGTGCCTTAAAAGCTATGAGAATAACATATGTCTCTGATCAATCAGGACATGAATGGTTTCCAGATTCAGGAGCAACTGCTCATGTAACCAATTCAACATCAAATCTGCAGACTACTCAAACTTATTCAAAAAATGATACAGTGATGATAGGAGATGGCAACTTCTTGCCAATCACTCACACAGGGTCTGCTAGCATTGCCTCTTCCTCAGGTAACTTACCTATAAATGATGTGCTAGTATGTCCTGATATTACAAAGTCTTTGCTATCTGTTTCCAAGTTAACACATGACTATCCTTGCAATGTAGAATTTGACTGTGACAATGTGCGTGTGACTGATAAGGGAACAAGGAAATTGCTAGTAAAGGGAAACAACACTAATGATCTTTATATGCTGAAGAACAATGTTGTCAAGGTGTTCTACTCTTCTAGACATACTAGTATCAGTGACGAAATCTGGCATAGAAGATTGGGGCATCCAAATCTCCAAGTTCTTCAACAACTATCTAAACACTTGTCTAGCAAAATCAATAAGAGCACCAAGTGGATCTGTGAGGCTTGCCAGCTTGGGAAAAGCTCAAAGTTACCTTTTTCTGCTTCTGATTTCTTTTCTAGTAGAATTTTAGAAAGGATCCATTGTGATGTATGGGGACCTTCTCCAATAATATCCAATCAAGGCTTCAGATATTATGTAGTTTTCATAGATAACTACACAAGATACTCTTGGTTATATCCTCTGAAGTATAAATCATATTTACACTTAGTCTTTCTCATTTTTCAAGCCTTTGTGGAAAATCAATTTCAGAGCAAAATTCGAAACTTCTAGTGTGATGGAGGAGGAGAATTCATGAGCACAAAGTTTATCAGTCATTTACAAAGCTATGATATAAAACAGTTGGTGTCTTGTTCCCATACTCCTCAGTAGAATGGTTTTGCAGAAAGTTTGCATCGTCATCTCACTGAGCTGGGAATGTCCATGATCTTTCAAAGTAAAGTTCCCTTGAAATATTGGCTTGAAGCATTTTTCACAGCCAATTTCCTTATCAACCTTCTTCCAAACTCTGAATCAAGATTGAGTCCTTATGAAAACCTGACTGGAAGAAAGCCTGACTACTCCTCTCTAAGCGTATTTGGGTGTGCTTGCTTTCCAATGCTAAGAGATTATGCAAAACAAAAGCTGGATCCCAAGTCTCTCAAGTGTGTGTTTCTTGGTTATAATGACAACTACAAAGGATATAGATGCTTGCTAACTACATCAGGAAGGATCTACATAAGTAGACATATAATATTTGATGAGTCTAACTTTCCCTTTGAAAATAGCTTCAAGCATTTGCTCACCAAAGCTCAAGCAACACCTTTGGTACCAGAATGGTACAGGAGTATCCCCTACATGGAGCTTATTCCTGCACCAAGAAGTCAACAAGGAACAATAGAAATCACTGAAACAACCTCTACATCAGCTAGTGAAGAACCTTTGTTGAGCCTAAACATAAATTCTCCAACAACAACTACAACAGAGAACACAAATTTTCAAGACAATGCAGAAGAACCAGGTCTGTCTACTAATAATGAAAAAGAGAGTACTGAGTGTACGGCAGGCTTAGATCCTGGACCTATAGGCAACAACTCTCCTGTCTCATTAATTGGGACAAACACTCATGATGTTCAACAAACTGTGCAAGAAGAAGGTAATGCAGAAGGCATTACTCATCCTATGATCACAAGGTCTAAATCAGGAGTTAGAAAACCAAATCCTAGATATGTGTTGATGGTGAAAAAGGTAAACTATATAGAACCAAGCTCTCTGTCTGAGACTCTTGCATATGAGGGTTGGACTAAAGTAATGGGGGAAGAAATGACAAACTGCTCTGAGGCAAACATATGGTCTATAGAACCTTATGTACCAGGAATGCATGTCTTGGGGAGCAAATGGATATTTAGAGTAAAGTTAAATGTAGATGGTTTACTCAACAAACTCAAGGCAAGATTAGTAGCCAGAGGTTTTGATCAAACAAAAGGTGTAGATTACTTGGAAACTTATGTGGGAAACGAAATTCTCACTGTCAATGTTATGTGGTTCACGGACTCTG
>OVAN01007518.1:0-19545 GCA_900406275.1 Anastatica hierochuntica | reverse complement strand
AGAGTTTTTTATTGGATAATAACTCCCTAAAATATAAGAAATCTAATATTTTTCTTATCAAAATCTTTCAAACCGAAATATTTTTTAAACTTTCATATTTGTTACTTTTGCAGAATTTAAATGAGCTGAAATATTAAACCATTTGGTTTGTATTCAGTTCATTTTTAATTCGAAAATCAAAACAATAGCTTGCAAAGTTACTAAGTTTAACTCAATTCAAAATATTTTTGAACAAAAATAATAATTACAATTCAAACTCAATTTTTTTAAAACAAAATGTATTCGAACTGTAAGAAAATATGATTTGTAGGTGAACATGTTTGAACTCGTTTATACTGTAAATTACTGCTCTTCAAAAGTTTTACAACCGATGTGGGACAAAACAAAACACATATTTAAATATCTTCTGCTAATCTCACTTATTTATAATTACTCAAATAAAATATTCAATTACTGTTTAGATTTATTCTTTATATTATATGTATAAAATCATAAATATCTTAACCATTTTATATCGTAATTAATGCCAGTATTATATAAGAAATGTTAGAGTTTTTATTGGCTAATAACTGCCAGTATTATAGCAGAATTTTTTTTTGTCAAAAACTTTATTTTAAAATAAAGTAATTTACTTAGAAAAAGAAAACATTATTAAAAAAGGCGATGGCGTTGGCGATTATCGGAGTTGCGTAACGGCGGCGCAGGCGTATGCTTTTTCCGGCAGAGAACCATGGATCCACGGGTAGGACAGGGTCTCTGGGTGCCGATCGGTTTGGCTTAGACGATTTTGGGAACAAATCCGGAGGAATCCTTCAGCGAAAGGAAAGATGGAGGATTAAGGAAGGTGGCTTGATACGGATCTTGAGAGAGGCCGATGATTCAGGAGTTTGGGAGATCCAATGGTGTCAGATCTTCTACAGTATCTCTTGGGATTTTATTTGGAGGCAGCCATCGGATCGGGTGGAGGATCAGTTGTCTCTTAAGGCAGTAGGTCATCTAATGTTGATCCAAGCTAAGGAAAGGGGATCTGGTGGATTGGGATTTAGATGTAGAGGTGATTTGGAGAGAATCCCTGCTGTATCTGGTACAATCTTTTCGTTTGTTTGATTACGATTCATCATTAATTGGGGTCGATTCTCTTTGATTGCTGGCAAGAAGGTGGGTCTTAGTATTTATGCTAAGGCTATACACGGTCTCTATCATCTTTCTCACAAGGTTTGGCTATTGTTTCTTTGGGTGAGACACAGAGAAGAGTTAGTGTTGAATCGACGTATACGTGGGTTCTCTCAAGGCTCTGAGCATCATTCTGGTTCACGCTGTTTACAGGACAATTTGACAAAAGTTCTAATGGCTCAGCTTGGTGTTTCCTCTGGAAAATCGGTTCTACGCACGGAGTCGGTAAGACTCTCAGCGGCTGCAATTGCGAACAGAGTGAAACAGTTCTCTCTCACTCTTATTGGACGCCTTATGAACTCGGAAAAGCAACGGATGGAGAGTCTTATGGCTAATCTCCCGAAGATTTGGAAGTTAGAAGGCAAGGTAGAAGGAGGAGAGTTGGGTAATGGGAAGTTCCAATTCACTTTTTTAAATGAGAGGGACCTGTTGGATGTGTTGAGTTATGGTCCATACCATTTCGATGGATTGATGGTCTCCATTGTCCGATGGGAGCCTGTGGTTTTGCCTTCTTATCCTTTGGCTATAACCTTTTGGATTAAGGTGGATGACATTCCAACGCATCTTTGGGATGAAGCGACAATCCGGGCTGTTGGTAGAGCGATAGGCGACGTCAAAGACTATGATGAAGCTACCGGAAGTGTGTTGGTGACTGTGGATGGGTTCAAGCCTCTGGTGTTTGAATCTGTGGTACCCTTCGAGCACGGTGAGGAGATAACTGTGAGTCTTAAATATGATAAGTTATCTGGGTTTTGCAAGGTATGCAACAGACTTACCCATGATAGCTCGGTGTGCCCGCATTTGAATGAGTCTCGGCCCCATGGTGACCAAGATTTCCCGGTCCCGGTTCATTCTGGACAGAATCCGCAGGCTCAAGGTTTGAATCAGGAAGGTGTGAGGCGTTTATCGGTCAAAAGGGCTCTGGATTTGGAGCTAGGCGAAAGCATGGATCGGGATAAGTTGGGCAGATCGGGGAAAAGACATGATAACATGAGCTCTCAAGGTGAGAGCAGAGTGTCTTATACTGAGATGGTGGTACGGAAGGATAATGACAGAATGGTTCGTCCAAAAGGCTACAAAGGGGGTACTACTCGACATGGGCGGAAAGATGTTAGCGTGAAGGATAGTAGATCCTCTAATGGACAGACCCGAAGGCAACAGTGGCCAAAGCCCTTGTATTTCTCTCAGACACAACGGCACCAGTGTAAGAGTGTGCTAGTGGAGCAGCAGCTTCCAGAGCCCTCTAATGCTGATCACGGTAAAGCTGTGGCTGGGACTGCTAGTGGAGTTCAAGGGCCCTCATCTGCTCCTTTGGATGACCCCAATTCAGACAATGATGATCTCCTCATGGAGGAGGGTGAAATGGTTAATGAAGATGACCAAGGAGATGACGGATTGGATGGGGAGCTGCCTGAGGCAGATGATGATATCGAGGGCGCTGAGCAGGGGCTGGATGATGAAGAATGGGATCCTGAGCAGGACTCGGAAGCTCAGCTTGGTGAGACGATCCATGATGCTTCTCTGCGTGTTGATGGTTCTGACTCTACGGTACCATTTGGTGCTGAAGGTAATCTCACTTCTAATCTTAATAAATTAGTGAATACTGATGGTATTGTTTCAGTTTTACAAGGGATTAAACTGGATGGTCAACAATCTAGTCTTAATAAAGATAGTAAAAGTCGTGGAAGGTTGAAGGGAATGACTCTAAGGAAAATGAATTTGATATCAATGGCTTCGCCAAAAAAACGGAAGGATATCAAGGGTAAAGGCTCTACGGTATCACGTGTTTCTAAACAGGTGTCTTTTCGAGTTGCAGGGACTCATACTCTCGGTGGAGTGTCTAAGGGAGGAACACAGGGTATGGTGCTTCCCAAAAGTTCTAAGAAAAGGATGGTGGAATCCTCGAAACCACCGGTTCACCCGTGAAGATCTTGAGCTGGAATTGTCAGGGCCTCGGCGGGGAGTTGACACCTGATACACTAAGGGATATTCGGAATAAATTTAGGCCCGATATTGTTTTTCTTTCTGAGACTAAGCAATCCTCTTTTTATTTAAAAAAATTTCAAGTTGAATTTGGTTTTGATAATTTGTACACTATGGAACCGATTGGCCTCAGTGGTGGTCTGACTATTTTTTACAATAAGGAATTAAATCTTGATGTTTTGTTTTCCAATACTCGAATTATTGATGTTAGTGCATCATTTTATGGCTTTCGGGTATCCATCTCGTTTGTTTATGGTGAACCGGTGGCGACGAATAGGTCTATTGTTTGGGATAAGTTAATGGAATTAGGTGCAACCAGATCGAATGCATGGTTAATCATAGATGATCTAAATGAGCTAACCGGAAACCATGAGAAGAAAGGGGGTACCATGAGATCCGCGGCTTCTTTTGTTCCTTTCAACCATATGCTCAATCACTGTGGAATGACAGAGTTTCCGTGCGCAGGAGACCAATTTTCATGGAAAGGTACCCAGAATAAACAAAAGGTCCGCTACAAGTTGGATAGAGCAGTTGGTAATGAGGAATGGCATAATATTTTTAACCACTCTAGGGTGGAATATTTGGCACGGATAGGATCTGACCACCGGCCAATCCTGTTAAAATCAAACTACAAATCGAAGAGATTTCTCAGGAACTTCCAGTTTGATAAGCGCTGGATAGGAAAAGACGGGTTAGTAGAGGCCATTGAGAGTGGCTGGAATCGTACAAGGAATTTCCGAAACACATCTTTCGTGGATAAGATTCAAAATTGTCGCAACTCAATTTCCTGGTGGAGGAAAAATAACGTCCCTCCCGGAAAAGAGAGGAATGACTCTCTGAAATTGAAACTCGAGGAAGCTCAGAATAATGATTCTGTTTCTCCGGATATTATCGTGGAAATTAAAAGGAAACTCCAAGAAGCTTATAGAGACGAGGAGATATTTTAGAAGCAAAAAAGTCGGAACTTATGGTAAAAGGAGGGTGACAGAAATACAAAATTTTTCCACGCTACAACTAAACAGAGGAGAGCGAGGAACCGGATTACGGGGTTATTTACTTCAGAAGGAGTTTGGGACGAATCTCCAGAAGGGATGGAGAACATTGCGGTTGAGTATTTTAATGATTTGTTTAAACCGACACTGACGGGAGACTTCACAAAACTCCTCGAAAACGTTGAACCTGTTATCTCAGATACCATGAATCAGATTTTAACTAGGGATATTACGAAAACGGAGGCTCGGTTCGCACTTTTTGCTATGCATCCTGAGAAAGCACCTGGACCTGATGGGATGACAGCTTTGTTTTACCAAAGATATTGGGGGACAATGAAGGAGGATATACTCTGTCTGATTCGAGAGTTTTTCAGATTCGGGCGGTTTGACGCACGTCTGAATACGACTAATATCTGTCTTATACCAAAGACGGACAAACCTAAGAGAATGACAGAGTTGAGGCCAATCAACTTATGTAATGTGGCTTACAAAATCATTTCAAAGGTCTTGTGTCTACGTTTGAAAAAAGTTTTACCAAGAGTTATATCGGAAACACAGTCGGCTTTTGTCTCTGGACGTTTGATCACAGACAATATTTTAGTTGCGCAGGAGATGTTTCACGGCCTGCGTATGAATCGGAGGTGTCGACATGATTTTATGGCTATTAAAACAGACATGAGCAAAGCTTATGACCGCATTGAATAGCCTTTTCTGGAAGCAGTTTTACAGAAACTTGGTTTCGGACAGGTTTGGATATCGTGGCTTATGTGGTGCGTGTGGACGATATCATACAATGTTCTTTTGAATGGACGACCAACAGGGACTATAGTTCCACGGCGAGGCCTGAGACAAGGTGACCCGTTGTCACCATATCTCTTTATCATTTTCACGGAGGTATTAATTGCAAACATTAAACGCAAGGAATATGAGGGAGCACTTACGGGCATCCAGATAGCTCACCGCAGTCCGTCTATATCCCACCTTCTTTTTGCAGATGATAGTCTGTTCTTCTGTAAAGCAGAAGTCTCTCAATGTCTAGCTATTCTGGATGTTTTGCGTGCTTACGGGGTTGCATCGGGGCAAGTCATTAATTTTGATAAATCATCGGTAATGTTTGGTAAGAATGTACCGGAGCAGACAAGGGCCTCGGTGAAATCGATTCTCAATATTACAAAGGAAGGGGGTATGGGTAATTATCTGGGGATCCCAGAAAGTTCGGGCGGCTCTAAGAGCCAGATTTTCAATTTTTTCCGGGAACGACTAGGAGAAAGAATTAATGGATGGTCCTCAAAGTTTCTTTCAAAGGGAGGTAAAGAGATTCTGGTTAAATCAATCGCCCTTGCCTTACCCAATTAAGTCATGTCATGTTTCAAGCTTCCCCAAGCGTTAACTACAAAGTTGACCAGTGCAATAGCTAAATTTTGGTGGAGCTCCAATGGATGTAACCGCGGCTCCATTGGTATGCATGGGACAAATTATGCATTCCCAAAGAGAATGGGGGTTTAGGTTTTCATTCTCTGGAGGATTTCACTATGGCCTTATTGGCCAAACAGTTATAGTGACTCATTCAGTTTCCGGAGTCACTGGTTGCTCGGGTACTACGCGGTCGATACTTTAAGACTTGTCATCCGCTCAATGCTAAAAAGCCACATTCCCCTTCCTATGGCTGGAGGAGTATTTACTCCAGTCAGGCTTTGTTGCGGCAAGGAATCAGGATTCGCATAGGTTCCGGGATAAACACGTCCGTCTGGCATGATCCCTGGCTTCCAGATATTAATCCGCGACCGGCAAGGGGTCCGAGTAGTGATTGGTACCCTGACTTACAGGTCTTCCAATTGGTCGACCCAGTAACGAGGAACTAGCATTTACCACTTTTACAGGAATATATTGTGCAGGAGGATATCGATTTGATCCGTGGTATCCATCTCAATCGGACCATTATACATGATGGAGTGATATGGCATTACACAAGATCGGGCCAGTACACAGTTAAATCGGGATACAAACTCCTTAATCAGTTGGCGATAACCCGAATTAATAATAATGGATGGAGCCCTGGTTTAGAGTCGCTCAAAGCGTACTCATGGAAAATACAATGCCCGTTAAAAATTCGACACTTTGTCTGGCAGCTAATTTCAGGAACTTTGGCCGTGACCAGGGAATTGGCTAATCGGGGTGTACAATGTGATATTTCTTGTAAACGTTGTACTTCTGCTGAAGAAACAATCAACCATGTCTTTTTCGAGTGTGAGTCGATTAGACATATTTGGGCGTCCTATAAGGATCCCGAAAGGTTAGAGGCTTTTCCTACCGCATCGGTCTATTCAAATATGGCTTATCTTTTTTGGCGTGCTCCCATGCGGAATCAGGATAGGAACCGGTATGATTTCTATCCCAGGATATTATGGTTAGTATGGAAAGCTCGAAATAAAAAAGTTTTCCAAGGGATCGATTTGGACATAGACACGGTATTAAAGGACGCTGAGACGGATTGTCTAGCATGGAAAGAGGCACATATTTTAGGCCCTCCAGAAGAGGAAAGGATAGCTATGCATACAATTTTCGATGATTTATACTGTCAGGTTGATGGCTCATGGAAGCAATCCGACCCTACCTCTGGACTTGGATGGATTTGTAAAGACAGAGATAATAAGGTCATCCTTATGGGGGCAAAGTACCACCGTCGCAGTCTTTCACCACTTCATTCAGAGATGGAAGCGTTAACCTGGGCGATGTCGGAACTACATGAGCGCGGAATAAATTGTCAGACATTTCAAACGGACTACGCAGAGCTCGTAAAGATTATCCAAGACCCGGAGGGATGGCCAGCTTTTTATACGATCATCCAGGATTGCCAACTACTTCAAGGACACTATCCAGGCTTCCAGCTGACACTCATCCCGCGCGTGATGAATACTCAAGCAGATAGCCTAGCGCGTGGATCTCGTCTTATTAACCGCGATTCTATTTTTGTACACTCTACCCCTCCGAGTTGGTTGGTCAATTCGGGGGATACTTTTTAATTAATGTGTGGTTGCCAAAAAAAAAGTAATTTACTTAAAACATAACTACATGTAATAATTCTTCATCTATTATGGATTTTTTTATTTTTGGTTTTTAACATGCTTTTTTAAGTTTTTTGGACAAAATCTTTTAGTTAATATTGTAATAAATAAATAAAAGATAGAAAAACTTTTAAAATGGAACAAGGGAAAAAGTCCGAAAGACTTTTTAAATGAGACGGAGGGAGTATATATAGTCAATATTTTTTCCTAAAATAATTAACTAATATATTTTTTAACAAAAAAACTTAAATAACTAATATTTCAATAAAAATTAGTTTAGAATGAAAAAGATGTTTATTAAAACTTAAAACGACATTTGATATGCTTATGGAATATGTAGATTATTATTACAACCACAAAATGATCAAACCATGACCATTGTAAATTTGTAATTGTGTTGTTGAGCAATATTTAATTAAGCACAATTTTTTATAATTACAACTCTTATGTTTGTTAGGATTGTGAGTTTGTTGACTTACTCAACTCAACTACTTTTTAAGAAGTTCTTTAATTTAAAATAAATTTAGATAATAAAATTAAATGTTTTATTAAAAATCAAATAATTTTACGTATTTAAATAAAAAAAATAAAAACTATTTTTGTAAATTATAACCATAAAATTAACCGTATCATAATCTAAAAGAATGTAACCGTATTAACTGTAACCTTATTAACCGTAATAGTTTTTAACCGCAACTGTTTTAACAGTTTATCAAAAGGTTAAAGCAATATTATAACTCCAACCGTCGGTTAAATAACTGTAACCGTGATCATACCTATTTATTGTGCATGTACAATGTAACCTCTATAATTAATACTCCATAAATTAATATCTCGATAAATCAATAACTTTTTCTGGTTTTAAATTAAATCTCTTGATAAATTAATAATCCTTTAAATTAATAAAATATCTTCGTTCTAACTATATTAATTTATAGAGGTTTAACTGTATTATTAGGAGGACACCAATCTTTACCCAATCATTCTAATATCTTTTACCGACAATTTCATTTCTTACAAAAATAATTTTTTTTTCTAGTTGAAAACAAACGCCTCAAACTCTGGAGAGTTGCTCTAATGCCTTGATTCTTATTTTATTGGGCAATTCTCATATTTAACAATAAATTTAATTGTCAGGCCAAACTTCTCATACTGCAATTACCAAGCCTAATATATAAAATTTATTGCCAAATGCAATACAAAAAAACCTGCAATTAGCCGAATTCACTACTAGTTAATAGTGATAAGGTTTAAAATATAGGAAAAAAAACCCTAGTCGCCTCCTCTCTCTTTGATTTGTTTCTCGTTTTGAGGGTTTGCTCCGATGTTTGGTGGCTTGCCACCAACCTTGTGAGCAGACCCTTCTACTTTTTCATTCTGTGTAAGTTTCTTTGTTTCATTGATGATTTTTGAGTTTTTGGGATGTTGCCGGCTCCTGGTGGAGCGACGGTCTTGTCGTTTATTTCCGGCTTCTTGTGAAGCGACTGTCTTTGTCGTTTATTGGAGTTAGGCGTCTCGATGTTCTTGATTTGTTCACTCTTCCATGCTACGACAGTGAAGAAATCGGCTTTCGTGACCTGTTTTTTATTTTATCTTTTTCGTTCAATAAACAAATTGCCTTTGTTAGGCTATCGTACATCAGAATTGGTGGAGATTGATCTTTTCGAGCCGGATCTCCATAACTGAGTTCTTTTCAAGCTGCTATTGTGGATAAAAGAAGAANAAGAAATCGGCTTTCGTGACCTGTTTTTTATTTTATCTTTTTCGTTCAATAAACAAATTGCCTTTGTTAGGCTATCGTACATCAGAATTGGTGGAGATTGATCTTTTCGAGCCGGATCTCCATAACTGAGTTCTTTTCAAGCTGCTATTGTGGATAAAAGAAGAACCAAGCAGAGGGTACGAGCTCATGGTTTATCTGTTTGTTCCCTAATTTTCGGATCTTCGATTAGCTTTTGCAAGTAAACGAGAAGACATCATTTTCGAAAATTTTCTAATGCTCTCTTGACAAGTTACCATCACCTATATGATACAAAATTAACTTTTAGAAGGGTAGACTTGAATACGTCATCGAAATACCATCCGAGAATAGGATATGTTTGACGATTATTCCATATGCTTAAGTGTTTCTTCTCTTATGTTTGTAATTTGCAGAAAAATTTGCTTTCATTAATAAAATGGCAAGTTTCAGTGTTAAAAAAAACCTAGCACACATGACCTAATTTTCTACATCTAACACTTTTAGGAAAGTATTTCTGAAATTTTAGATATTCTTCTTAAATATTAAGAATGTATTTATGAAACTATAGATATGCTTCTTAATTTTAAAAACTTTGACAGAGGTTCATGAGAAGTTTTCTAATTATTAAAATTTTAAGAAAGTCTTCCTACAAATAGTCATTGTCTTAATGAAAAATACTAGAGGTGGAAAAATTCGGGCACGTGTGCTAGATGTGGGTGAAAAACCAAAAAGCATGCTATTTAAGGAAATTTCTCTATTTTATTTTTCCCGAAAGTTACCCCAAATTTGTTTTCTGTTAAATGGATGGGTTTTTCATATAACCCCACCAATAAAATATTAATATATTTATTTGCGCCACCAACAAAACTAAATAAAAAAATTGCCAACTGCACCAAATATGAGGTATTATGATAAAAAAAATTAATATGGCAACACATCACGACATAAATGATTCACCTAACCACATTCGAACTTACAAATTATATGTCGAAAACTAAAAAATTGATTAAATAGATTTAATTACTTATGTATGAGAAAAAATTAAACAAAACTTAAACCTAATCAAGACGAACATCATACCCAACCTAATTCGAGAAAGATGACCCGACACCATCTGATAACAACTAAAAATCGGCATGAAGAGAATCAATCTTACATGTGTAAAATATAATAATAAATAAGCTTCCACAATCGAAATCCAGATCCAAATCCAAATATAATAACCAATAAGCTTCAAACTTCTCTTTACTAGTGTATTTTAAGTTTTAGAGAAATTTTTTTACAGCAGATCGAAATCCATGGCATCTAAGGGGTGATTGTTTAGGACTTTTAAAATTGGTTGTTACTGTTAAATTTTTTAAAAAAGATATAGTCTCTACATCCTCAAACAATCACCCTCTAAGTCTAAATAGTGATTGTTTAGGAGAGTTAAATAGTGATTGGAAAAATATTAACTTTCAAGACTTTAGAATAAAAGAAAAGTCTCTACAACCTTAAACAATCACCCTCTAAGTCTAAATCGCACCTTCGTTACTAACAGATAAAATCTCTTGATCATTCAAGCCAACTTGCTAAGTAAACCTAAAATCCATAGAACAATTTTTATCAAGAAATTGTTAGGAAAAGTACCAAAAAATTCTTTTGTGAGATTAAGATGGGATTTAGACAACTAAAAATAAAAGACAAACACCTATATATTTATTAAGAAAAAGATTACAATATTTTTTTGGACACTCTCTCTTATATCTCTCTTTTCTTCTTTTCTTACATTTTTAGTTCCTTTACAAACAACACCAACAACACCTATTTATACTAGTGATGACTTATATGTTACATTATTCTAGAACACTCTCTAATTCTTATCCATTTACTTAATTATTTAAATTTTTTGTCATCTCCATATAATTTTCTCTCTTCTTTTTCATAACTCTAAAAAAATCCACACTTATCTTTTATTTTAAATTTATCTTAATTAGATCCATTATCGAATTGAACTCTTCAAGACACAAAAGGTTCTTGCTCGTCACTCCTCCTAACATGTTTCTCCTACTAGAATGGTTTTTAAAGTTAACTTAATTTGGATTTCTTTATTTTTTATTCAAAACTCTTAGACACTTATTTCATTGTTTTGTAACTTCTCTAATATTATATGAATTGCTTATTCCAAATCTAGTTAAGGACTAATTTGCCAACTGGCCATAAAAACGGTTATTTAATTATCTAGGCACGACAAAAAAAAATATTGGGAGTGTTTTATAAAAACATCCTCAACTTCTTTACAAAAAAAACTATGGGCAAAAAAATAATTGACAATTTTTTGAGGTTTAGATTCTTAAATAATCGAAGATTCCTGATCAGATATTCATATTTTTCTATAATTAATTGGGGATATATTTAGTTTAAAATAGATGGAGTTGCTTAATCTCATCAATTGTGAGTATTATAAATTTAGAATTTTTTGTTATGGGCTTGTTTAATCCATTGTTTTGGTCTATAGTCTCATATGTATGCTTGTGGGAAGGGTCACACAATCCACAAAGCAACTGAGAAATTTTATCAGAACTTCACCAACAACTATCTTTCTTTAAATGCTTGAAGACTAAGAACTTTTCAAGAGGGAATATGTAACGCCCTCAGTCGTTTTTACCGTGTGCCCCGACGGTTCTCTCTGGATCCATAAGTCCACCATATCCGACGATCGGAAGCGCTACCCCGAGGTGCTCTAAAGTCATGATTTACTGTCCTTTCAAGCACCACGTGATCTTCCCCCAGGTTTTGTCTTCAATCGTACGATTCTAGAAATTCAGTTCCTGAAAGTTTACCCGTCTTAGTATTGTTCCGACACAAGCACGAGGAGGCTTTAAAGTCATGATTTACTGTCCTTTCAAGCACCACATGATCTTCCCCCATGTTTTGTCCTCACTCGTACGATTCCGAAAATTCAGTTCCTGAATGTTTATCCGAGGAGGCTTTAAAGTCATAATATACTGTCCTTTCAAGCACCACGTGATCTTCCCCCATGTTTTGTCCTCACTCGTACGATTCCGGAAATTCAGTTCCTGAAAGTTTACCCGTCTTAGTATTGTTCTGGCACAAGCACGCTTAAATATGGAGTTCTATCAAGACTAATGACCGAAAAGATAAGTGCTCTTTGGTGACATAGGTAGCCAAATCAATCATTTTAAACTCTCCTCACACACTACTTTGATTTTTCTGGAAGCAAATTTTGGTCTCAACACAATGGCTCTGATCATATTCAACGGCGGCAAGATCAAGAGGAAACTTCTTATTTTGGCTTGGCATGCAGGGATATACGCCATCTGGATGGAGAGGAACAATAAACTTCATTGAAATATCTCCATGTCACCACACTCCTTACTACTTCACATTGACGGAACGTCAAGGACATATCATTGTGTTTTAAGAAAGAAAAGGATCGACCCTCGAATCTTCTTCTTCAATGGCTATCACTAGAACGACGCTCGTAATATTCTTCTAAACCTACTTTGGATCTCGCCTCTGCCTCAATCTGTGAATGGTGGATGGTGATTAACCTACTTCAGTGTCTCTCAACCGAAATTTTTGTTCGATTTCATCTACAAAAGAAAAAAGATTGGGTTCAATTAGGTTCTTTCTTCATTATCTAGTTTCATTTTAACCTTTCTATTTTGAACATGTAGTTGGGCATCCAACCCACTAGGCCCATAGACTTGTAAACTTTTTTTTAAATTAGAAAGCTTTTTAACAAAAAAAAAAAGACAATGATGTTTTGCAATTTTTTATTTTTTTCAAAAAAAAGATTCAATTTTGGGATTTTTGCGTGGTTTTGATAAAGAGTCTATTTTGTTTTAGTTTTCGTGAAAAATTATTATTTAAAAATTCGGTAAAAAAATTACTATATTTATGTTTTTGCAGAAAAATATCATTTTATGATTTAACGTAAAACAACGTTCTTAGCGAGAGAAATATCTCTTTTCCGCACTGACGGGCAGCCGTTTTCAACATTCTTGTTCATTTATTTCAATCCTATCTTTCAAAGAAGAATATTTATTTCAGCAAATAATTTATGTGGTTTAGCAGACTTAATAATCCATATTTGTCTATCGGTTAAAATTCGGTCTTTTGATATGTTTCAAGTAAATCGGAGTTATCCAACCTTTGTTTTCGCCTGACTCAAATCAAATCTCACTTCTTCTTGCGTACTTTTCTCCGATATCTTTTTTCAATTTCATTTTTTTGGTCTCATCTTCGTCGGGAGTGAGATGTCACGTGTGGGTCATTATACACTTCAAGTTTATTTTATACTAGATTATGATTCGCGTTATACGGAGATAAAATATGTTAATGATATCATTATACTACTAAAAAAATTAAATTGATAATTGAGAACTAAAGATTCATATAGTTAGATTTTTGTTATGATAAACTTTTTATTATAAAAAAATTTTGTACTTCAAAATAAAGAAAATCAAAAAAATCTAGCGTCAAAAATATGAGAATCACACTCCATACATAAATTATAGAAATCTAAAAATAGATTACAAATTTTATATGACGTAAAATTATTTCAATTTTATTAATAAATAAACATATTTTATAGTTATCTTATTTAAATTATATAACTCTAAATTACAATGTTTTGCATTTTTTGTTTTAAAATTTATATTAATCTTTGATGCAAAATATAAATATAAAAAGATCTAATATAAAATATAACATTAGAAAATATTTAAGAGAATTTTTTAAGTATTAATAATTTTTCCTTCTTTTTTCTTTTTTTTTTAAGAGTTAATGATTTTGAAGATAATTTTCTATAAATTATATTTATTATTTGTGGTCAATTCTCTCCATAAAAGTGTCACCTCATCACACAAAAAATAGATAAGTGTCCACAATATTTATTAAGAAAACTTTTGAAATTCTATTTTTTATAATTTTGATTTAATCATAAATAGTAAATTGTTTAATGATAAGTTAATAAAAGTGTAAGTGTAAACTAATCCTCATTAGTCTATATATTTATTATTCGATTATATGTATCACACAATATATTTTTTTTTGTAAAATCAAAGTTCGCTATTTTTTTCTTGATTCGACAATGAAAGCGGCAAATAGTTCATACAATTCATGCTAAGATGAATGTGTGAGCAGCTCTGTCGGTAAATATACTTTTATGTCACCTCAAAAATGTTAATACTCGGTTTAGGTAAAAATTTAGCTTTCATGCATTTTTCCATGATTTTATTAATTATTTTAGGATTTTCTACAAAAAAAACTCTTTATTATAACATTTTTCCCTCTATATGCCGAATTGCAAGTCAAGCCATCAAGTGGTATATAAACTGCAATATAACCCATTTCATTATTAATTTTTTTTGTAATTGTCGTTTGGAGTAGAAGTTTCAATATAGAATTGAGTTTCATTGTTACTATATTTTGATATAAAAATTATCAGTTGTCGATTTGAAATTACAAGAAGGCTCTATTACATTTTGAATACCATTTAGTAGGTTGATATGCAATTTCAACATACAAAGGTAAAATAACACTTAATCGATTGTGGTTAATCTGGGCAAGAAACAAAGCCAAAGTCAATTGCTCATGATTTAAGATGGCTGATATTGTGGATGATTGCTCATGGTTTAAGATGAGATTGATATTCTAGAGGATCAAATAACACTTAATCCACTATGACTAATATTTAAGTTTTAACTACAAAATAGTAAAACACAAAAACCATTAGCAAAGGAAACATAGGATACGGGGTGATTGCACGAATTAGTAACCCCACAACAGTAGTAAAGATTACATCTCAATGATAGTTACTAACCAAACCAATGATTTGATAAAGCGATTAAACAAAAGAAGTACAATTAAAACAGGGTAGCTTAACAAATAGTCATCTAATATTAGTATCACATATCATTTTTGAAATCATAACTCAAATATCTTTTCTAGCTCTAATTTTTTTTGTAGTAAATATTTTCTCAACAAAGTCATGGTAGATACTACATATATATCTTTCAGATATAAGGGACAACAAATGGAAGAATTCGAGTTATACATATATTTTGTTTTGTAAAACATAGGTTACCGTGTCTTTTGTCTTGATTTCAAGTTATTTGCATAACTATCATACTTATTGAATTAGTATTGAAATTATAGTAAACTTTTTTAACTAGTAGCATATAAATTGTTTTTTCTTTAAAATTAGATCAAAAATATTTTAAATAAACCTATTATGAAATATGTATAAACATACAGGCGCGTATGTGCGGGTATTGACCTAAATCTAAATTACCATTGACAAATGTCAAAATCTCGTTAGTTATAATTATGCTAACGTATCTTGTTAAGGTTAAACTTATTGAACTGGGCAAATGTCAGGCCTCAAACTTTATGAGTAAATTATGAGTAGAGTTATGCTTACCTATCGTGTTCAGGTTAAACGTGTTATTGAACTGAACCAATGTCGGCCTCGAAGATTTTTTTCATCAATCTGACTATTACGTGCCGAATGTAAATTATGAGTAGAGTTATAAACAACCGTAAGAACCCTTTAGGGGTTCTTAGCTATTTTTAAATTAATAAAAAAAGTGTTAAGAATCCCTTAAGGGTTCTTAGCTTTTTTTATATTATTATTGCAAGAATCCCAAATGAGGTTCTTAAAATTTTAAAATAGGTCTGGGCATTCGGATCTTCGGATCTGTTTCGGTTCGGATTATTCGGATCCTTCTATTTAGGATCCGTTTCCGATCCGTTGAATTTTTGGATCGGTTCGGATCGGATCCTTTCAGATCCAGATCGGTTTTTGAAATTTTAAATGGATCTGAAACCCGAAATATTTTCAGTTACCCGTTCGATTTCGGTTCGGTTATTTTTGGGTATATGTTCGGGTAATTTGGATATTTTTGAGTATTTTTGAATATATTTCTGGGTATTTTGGGTTCGGATCGAGATATTTTAAACTGATCCGAAACGGATCCAAAACTCGAAAAATCACAAACGGATCCGAAACGGATCTAAAAACCGAAAAAACAAAAAAAAACCGAAAAAACCGATCAAAAAATAAAGTAGAAGCACGAGAAGAAAAAAAAACAAAACAAAAAGGGATGAAGAACCCACGTAAGAAACTGTTCTCCCACAAGAGCTCGGTTCTTAAATTTTGTTTTGTTTTGTTTTTTTAATTTGAAAAATGGTAAGATCTCCGAGCTTGCATTGTACATGCACAGGTTAAACGTGTTATTGAAGTGGGCCAATATGGGGCCTCGAAGTTTTTTCAGTAATTTAACCATTCTGTGCCAACATTATTGGTTGGGACATCAAATATCCTTAACTTTTTTTTTTTTAATACGAACCAATCACGGATCGCCACGTGTTAGTGGAGCCCGTGAACAGTGCAAGGACAACACTCATTTGTTTTTTAATTTGAAACTTTTCCTCTCGGTTTTTGCGTTTTTCTCATTCTCTCTCCTTAAGAACAAAACTTAAGAAACACCAATAATCTTAAATCCTTATCAACAATAACAATCTAAACAAAACAACAACACAAATTGGATTCCTTGTGGACATCCTTATCAACAATAACAATCTAAACAAAACAACAACACAAATTGGATTCCTTGTGGACTCTTTCCTCCTCCTTTCTTTGCAGATATGAAGGAGAATCTTCGTCGGCTTTCAGTAAATTAAGAAACTTTCTTCTGTGATTCTCTCTCTCTCTCTCTCGCAATTGCAATTACAAAAGGCTTCTTCTTCTTCTTCTTCCTCTACTGCCGCAAACATCTTTGAAAGCAGGATTTCGATAAACAGGTTCGTTACTATATCTCTGCCTTCTTTGTTTCTTCAATCAAATTCGATGTTTGAACCCAAACTTTATCTCTAATGATCTGTTTCCTAAACTGGGTTTTGTTCAATTTTAAGTTTTTCTTTCAATTTTAAATCGTTCTAGGTTTAGCCTCTGTTTCTCCTTAAGGGTTTTTTGATTCGTGTTTTCATATTCAGATATTATGGATGATGAGATTGCAAAGTTCATCAGAAGAGTGAATCCACCCAGGTATAGATAATATCTATTTTGACTAAACTTTCGAATTAGTTTGTTGTTTCTTCAATGATTTTGATTAGTATTTCTGTTTTTAGGGTTGTGATTGATAACGAAGTCTGCAAGAATGTTACTGTGATTAAGGTAGATAGTGCTAATAAGTATGGGATTCTCCTTGAAGTTGTTCAAGTCTTGACTGATCTTAACCTCACCATTAAGAAAGCTTATATCTCCTCTGATGGTGGCTGGTTCATGGATGTTTTCAATGTTACTGACCAAGATGGTAACAAAGTCACCGATGATATCGTTCTTCGTTATATCCGTAAAGTAAAGTTTGATTCCGGTTTTCTGTAATGATTCTTTTAACTCTTTGTGAAGTGTGATTGATTGATTGATTGATTGATTGTTGCAGTCTCTTGGTCCTGATGAGTCTTCTTGCTTTGCTTCCCCGATGAGATCATCCGTTGGTTGTGTTAAACAATCTGTCGACTTCACTGTGATTGAGCTTTCAGGAACTGACAGGCCTGGTTTGTTGTCTGAGCTATGCGCTGTTCTAACGGACCTCCAATGCAATGTGGTAAACGCTGAAATCTGGACACATAGAGGCAAAGCAGCGGCGGTTTTACAAGTAACCGACAAGGAAACCTGCTCTGCGGTCACTGATCCAGAGAGGTTATCCGAAATCAGGAAACTTCTTGGTTATGTGCTTACAGGAGGAAGCAGGAGATCCCGTGAACCGAAGACCACGGTTTCTTCTTCTCTTAATGAGACTTACACGGATAGTAAGCTTCATCAACTGATGTTTGCATATAGAGATTACGACGAACGGGAGAGTAATCTTGACGATGAGGATAAATGCGGGAGAGTAATTCCAGATGTGGATATATCCAATTTGCACGATTTGGATTACTCAGTTGTGGTGGTTAAATGTAAAGATAGACCAAAGCTTCTTTTCGATACCGTCTTTGCTTTGACAGATATGAAATATGTGGTTTCACATGCCAGCATTGATGCTCAAGGCCCTGAAGCTTATCAGGTTTTTATATACTTCAGAATTCTCTTCAGTTTAAGCTTTTGATCTGATCGTTAATTCTCGGGGGTTGTTTTTTTCAGGAGTACTACATAAAACATACGGATGGATCTCCGGTTAAATCCGAGGCAGAAAGACAGCGAGTGATCAAATGTCTAAAGGCAGCTATTCAAAGAAGAGTTTCCGAGGTTGAAAAATTTTGTTCTGATTTGCTCCAAAGAAGAATCATACGAATGTTGTTGCGGTTATTATTTCTTAACATTTTGGTTCTTGTTTCAGGGCTTGAAACTTGAGCTTTGCACTTCGGATAGAGTCGGGTTACTTTCAGATGTGACTCGGATTTTCCGTGAAAACAGTCTTACGGTTACAAGAGCTGAAGTGAAAACCAAAAGAGGCAAAGCACTTGACACATTCTATGTGAGAGATGCTTCTGGTTACCAAGTTGATACTAAGACCATAGATACCATTAGACAAGTCATTGGTCAGAGAATACTTCAAGTGAAAGGCGATAACACAGATCCGAAACCGAGTTCTCCAGAATCACAAACGGGATTTCTCTTTAGGGTTTTCAAGTCGAGATCTTTCGTCAATTTCGGATTGATCAGATCTTAAAATTCTTGAAAGAGATATTCCTCTAATTTGTAAATGAGATTTTAGCACATTGTGTGAATATGTAGTAGAAGAAGCTTTAGGATTCCAAAGTTTAGATTTTTTTTTATTACAGTGGTTTATTAGATTATTCATTCTTGTGTAGAATTTGGTTTTATATTTGATGGATGTAAATAAAATTGGCATTTTCTTGATTTATTGTGGCCAATCGCTTTTGAAAATCTTCCTCAACTATTGGTTTGGTAAAACCCATGCTGAAGAACTCGCTAGTCGTTACTCGAACGATGATTTTGGACCTCGCGATCAACTGAAAAATCGGAGATTACATTGGAATTAATTGGGAAATAGTTTTTAGATTAATTTGATATTTTTAAACCAAATTTATAAATACATAATAAATATAATCATAATTTATAGGTATTTTTGACTTGATTCTAGACCAAAACTAACTAATTCAAATGATTTTAAAGATTACTAGGGGAAATTCCGCGCTACGCGCGGATTATGTCTTATATATTTTGTTTTTATTGTTGGAGCTGTCCTCGGACCTCCATTTTTTTGGAAAAAAAGTATTGTTCTTTGTACATAGTAAGCTTTGTTACCATTCACTACATTCTTTTTTTAAGAAGTGTTTAAGTTTGAAAACATCAATGTTACCTCATAAAAACAAACACTTTATCGTTGAAGATTATATAGGACGTGAAATTGTCGTGTTTAAGCCTAATAGTGCATCCATTTAATATAAGTACGAAAGATTCAGTTTTAGTGGTAAACTTCCTTGTTAGTTAATATGCTAACATGTTTGATGCAGTTTTCTTTCTTTCGAATCTAATATTTACAGTGGTAGTAGGTGAGGCTGACAACTACCTTACTCGATTGAAAACTTTTAGTGGAGAAGCATGAGACTTGTT
>OVAN01007517.1:0-19546 GCA_900406275.1 Anastatica hierochuntica | reverse complement strand
CAAAAGAAAAGTTCAGATCTCTTTTTCAGAAGATCCAGGGTTGCATCAGTGGATCCAATGTTTATGTCTCACCCCGACCCAAGTAAACCCATTTCCTGAACCTTGTAGCTCAGTCATGTTACATAGCTCAAGTAAATCAGTAAATTGTTGAAAAGACGTCTGACTTCTTCTCGGACCACCCAACTTTTCACTATTGTTGAAAATCTCGTTAAAATCACCCATGATACACCATTCTCCACTGCGATTCAATTAATTTGCAGAACACGTTTCCAAACCACATGACGCAAACTCACTTCAGGATTCCCATATATACAAGTCAAGAAGAAATTGAAAACATCAAACTGCACAGAGACATCGATTAAGTTCTTATTTACAAACTTGAAGTCCAGCCCAACACTGTTCTTCCAGAGAATGGCTAAACCTCCCCTCAAACCATTCGAATCTACAGTAAACACATTATCGTAACCCAATCATACTTGCAAATCTACTAAAACATCTTTTTTGTTTTTCGTTTTCATAAGAAAGAGAATCTCAAGGAAATATAATTTTCGTATCTCCATGAGACGTTGAACTGTCAGGTCTAGTCCCAGTCCCTGATAGTTCCAACTCATGAGCTTCATCTCTGATTTGGCCGTTCCTCATTCGGAACAGCCTCAGTAAATTTACGCTTTAATTCTTTAGAAGGATATTCAATCTCTGTCACTGCTTTCCTCTTGTATGTGTTCATCATTGACAGCTTCTTCTCTGTCTCACACGTTGAGTTTAAAGGTTTTGTGAGAGACTTAACATGAGTTGTAGATTTACGAGAATTGGCATGACGCTTAGCTTTGGAAGGTCTGCGTCTAGCACAGAGAGGACGAAGAGCAGTTTCGGAAGAGCTAACTTCTAAAGAAGTAGCTTTGAAAAACCGTTGAACCACTCGCAGAATTCTCTTGTTAGGCCACTTCTGAACCCATATTGTGACGAAGAGGCTTTTCAATGACGTTGCTAATGTGATGAGCTGCTTGGATAGCCGATCCCATTAACTTTTCAGCTGGTGGAATCACAGAAGATAATTTCTCTATTTTCTCAAAGTCGAAGACTATCCCCTTGCCCTTATCAACGTTCGAGTGAAAAATTGGAGCCTCCTCCAACCTGAGTAATTTCTTTTGTGCATTCGGATCCCTCTGAACTTCTGCCACCGTACTTTGAATGCGGAGAACACGAGCTTGACGTTCGGCTGAATCACAACGAGGAGATATTGGCGCATCTCATGTAACACTTCCGCAACAATACAAGGACGACCAGTAGAAGGGTCAACACCAACTTGTTCCTCCAAAAAAACACCAAGGAGGGGATCATTGGCAGTGAGAGTAGGTTTAGAACTCGTTGTTGAGTTCTGTTCTTTAGTCTTCAAGCCCGTAGCATAAGGCCGGTCTTGGAGAAGCAAAGGACAACATTCTTTTGAGTGTGTAAGTCTTTGGCAATGATAACACCTTTTTGGATCCTTTCAAAATCAAATAAGAGTTTCACAGATCCGCCATTGCGAAAATTCAGCACTCTGTAATGCAGAACAGGTCTAGACACATCAAATAAGACCTTCACTCTCACATAATCTTTTCGTTGACTCCTAGTAGGGTCAAAAGCCACTTCTTTCACTCTTCCTATGAGTTCCCCCAAACGAGAGATAGATTCCTAATTCACAGAAATGTTTTGGATCTGCACTTAAACTGGTAAGTATTGCAAGTAATCTTCTGGAGGAAATTCAATCCAACGATCCATCACCATGGACCAATCATTGAAAGTCCAAGTACCTTTCTTGAGTACCTCTTCAATATCTTCCTTATATGAGAAAATGAATTGGAAGTGATCCTTACTTAAAGAAACACCTCTAACCCGATCATCTACTCTAAATTTCCTCGGCATATCAAGTATAAGATCCTCCATCGGCTGGAAAGGAGGGTTGAGAGTCCTTCCAATGATGCTCATTACATTACGTTCACCGGAGTAGAATTCAGGAAGATCCGTCATGTCAAAAGGAACATCATCTTCACTGAAAGACATTTCTTCAAGAGCTTTCTCGACTGAAGGGTCCATTATACTTGAAATCGAAGGTAAGAACAAAGAAGTACAATGAACACGTTAATGAAGATGAAGAACACAATGCAAGTAACGTCCTTAACACCCACGTTTTCCACTTGCTTAAAACAATAACTGCCCAGAAAACACAAAAATTGACGATTTAATGCTCACCAAAAGGATTTTTTTACAAAACGTGATTAAAACAAAGGCTCCTGATCTCTAGAGTTAGAATACTCTAAAGGAAAAGGAGGTTCCTAAGTCCACCAAAGGGGAGATTTCTAAGAAGGCATCCAAAATGATTATGTTAAGATGACATATTTATATTTAAGTATAATTTATTTTAGAAACTATTCAAATTTTTTTATAAGTAAACAAAAATAATAGTTCTCGACTATAACAATGTGACCATGAATTCAGTGGTTTAGAATTAGTGTTATTGGGATAAAAATTTTAAACGATTTCAAATATTTATATTTGTTTTCTATATAGTTATATCTTAAATAATTATATTTTTTATATTGTTTAGAATAAATGATATTTAGAGAAGCCTCGTGTTGCTCCTTTTTTCCAAAAACAGATGCACAAAAAAGGCAAAAAAAAAAGACAAAAATCATGATTTATCTAATACACTTTAATTACGAAAATAAAAAAGATTAAAAAAAGAGAGATAGACAACATGAAGCTTAAACCTAATAAAATAGAAAACAATAAAAGTTTAGTCGATAGAAAAAAGATATTATTAACATTTATGTTTATCTCAGATTAAAAAATTAGGTCTTAGATATTTTTTATATAAGGTGATGTACATTGTAACTTTATTTTTATGAGAGTCTAATATAACTTTTTCTATAGATCTTTTGTGTTATTGCTCTCATCAAATTTATCATAGTATCAGAGCCTTAGCCAAATCATAAAAAAAGTTTTGTTTTTAGTTTCGATTTCTATGGGATCTATCTTTTTTTTTCTATCTTTTTGTTCTCAAAAAATAATTCCCGAGTGTTTGATTATTTTCCTTCTTACATGATTTTTTGTGTTTCTCTTCCAATTCTTTGGTTATTTCTGTTTACTTAAAAAAAAAAAAATTACGAACCTGAGTATGTTCTTTAGAGGAAGTCATTGGCAGTCGGCCTTATTGGAATGGTTATGGCACATGGTGAATTGATGTTCACGTTTTACATGATACAAAGATGTAAAACGTGTTATGAAGATATTTATGAAGTGATGATTCTGATACGATACTGATACGACAATGATGAACAATGATTCGATGGATAAATACGCAAATTCAATGGTGACGATGAAGACTATGGAGATACACAAATATATGATGTGTATTTTACAATAGCTTGACCCTTCGACCGGGCATAACCTTCGTTATTAACTCTACGATCGAGTATAAATATCGTTAATGATCTGACGGCCGGATGCTGCAGTCGATTTGACCCTGACGAGGTATAAACGTCAATGATGGTCCGACGGCCGGAGGTTGCAGCCGTTTTGACCCTGACGTGGTATAAACGTCATGATGATCCGACGATCCGGTATAATGCCGATTTTGAAGATTTGTTCAATCTCATACGTGTTACCACATATGAGCTTGCGGGAGGGTATTGGAAAATCAGTAGATCGACCAATATGAAGATCAATATATGGAAATATTTAGAAAATATGCTAATATGTCTTAGAATTGGAAATTTACCATTATGTAAAAATATATTATTAATATTTATGTTTATCTCAGATTAGGAAATTAGGTCTTAGATATTTTCTATATAAGACGACATACATTGTAACTTTATTCTTATGAGAGTCTAATATAATTCTTCCTATACACCTTTTGTGTTCTTGCTCTCATCAAATTTATCAGAAAAAATAATGCAAACTATACATCAACACTTTGAACTATCAATAATATAATACCATTACATTATGCATATAATATAAAAAGAAAATAAAAGAGGAGTATGAACTTCAGAACATTTACCTATGAAATTAAATTAATATACAATAACAATTATTTGTCACCTACACTTTATGAATGATTAAATTAACAATAGGAGACCAGAGACTCCAAACTATGAAGTGATTTTTTGGTGAGAGACATTACCTTGGTAAAATTATCTTCATCACCAAGAGGATTAAGAAGAAGAAACAACTTGTCTTTTCTTTTGGATAAGCAGAAATAATTTTATCATTATGTGCAGAGAGACAAGTTTTTTATAACCAGGAGGTTCAGGGTCCGTGAACCCCTAATCTCTTAGAGCGGAGTTAAACTATGTAAGATACTTGTCTCTGTCGAGCTAATCCCTCCCAACGCAGCTCAAACATGTGAGCATCTCTTTTAATAGAGGGATTTTTACCACAGAGAGACAAGTTTGAATAATCGATTCAACCAAAATAATATTCACAATTACTAACCAGTTTCAGAGATTTTGTAAGGTAAAAAAAAACCTGTTGGATAGATAAATATGAGATTCTCACTCTATCGTTTATGGAAAAACTAATCTGAATTTGGCTTAAAGCAAAAATCATGAAGTTTAAAAGTTTACTATTATATAATATCATTATTTAGTTCTTAACATAATTAAAAATTAAAAGCTTTTGATAATACATAATTTATATAACAAACAATACTAAAATTTATAAGATTTTAATTATAGAACTGCCTAAAAAATATTTTGACTCATTTACATTTATTTATCTAATCTTATGAGCTATATTTGAAAAAGCAATTATTTTCTTATCTTTTATATGATAAAAAAGCATAAATTTGTAGGATAAAATTATTACATATCATTCACGTTGTATAATAAAAGATACAAACTAAATCTCTATCCATATTTGTTTATTGTCACACAATATATTTCATTTCTATCTTTACTTTCACATATATTTATAATATAGTTTAAAAAATATAACACAAAGTCTGGACGTAACACGGAATAACCCTTAAAAAAGCCAACATCGTGCATTCAAAAATAAAATTATAGAAAAAAATCGTGCATGGCGTGGTTCCTCCCCTACTAAATATAATAATAAAGATCTTTTATAGATAATTATCATATTATCTAATATTTTCAATAAATGCCATAATTGAGTTTTCTCTTTGCAACAATGTCACTGCTTTTATAAACATTCGTATGTGCCATAATTTACACGTCAAATTACTCTTAAATGCTTCTACGAATACTTGAACCTCCGTGGGACAGCAAAGAAGATAAATATCTTACCATTGTGCTACAAGCATCACAAATACAACAACCGATTATTATACTATATAACCTAGACTTTTTTGTCCATATTTTATCACGTGGACAAACCCGAAAAGCTACACCTAAACCCTAATAATTAAACATTAAACCCTAAAACTATATGACCAGACCTTGAACTTGAATCAGTAAGCCCTAAACCCTAAAAACGAACCACAAAACATTAAAAGTAAACCCTAAATCCGTAAATCCTTAAACCATAAACTCAAAACCATAAACTACAAACCCTAAACCGTAAACTCTAAACCATAAATATTAATACCTTAATACTAAACCCTAAACCCTACAGAATAAATATTAAAAATTAACTTTAAATCCTAAATCATACACCATAAACACTAAACTGTAAACTGTAACTGTAAACCAAAACCCTAAACAACAAACAGTAAACTTTAAACCTAATTCATAAACCAAAAACCTCAGCCTCAAAACTTAAACCTTAAACCTTAAAACATAAACAATAAAAAACTTAACCATAAAGCCAAAAATTAAGACTCTAAACCTAAACCCTAAACCACAAATATAAACCTAACGCTACAAGAAAACCTGCAAACTGTGACTACATTTTGCGACTGTGAAAATAGTCACAAAATATTGCAACTAATTTGTGACTATTATGAGACTATTTATCGACTACACAGAAAACAGTGGCTAAATCGTCGCAAATATACGAAAACCGGAAATAGTCGCAATTTAGTAGTAAAATACCGACTAAAAAACGACTTTATAACGAGGACGCCATCTTAGTCGCAATTTAGTTGTAAATTTACGATCATTACGTGACTAATTTTTGTAGTCGCAAAATAGTAGTTAAATTGCGACTATATAGAGACTCATTAAAGATCACGATATATTAGTAGCAAAATAGTCATAATTTTACGACTACTTTTTGACTATAGTACTTAATGGTAAAATAGTCACAAAATAGTATTAGAAAACGGTTATAAATGTGGAAAATGTCGCGTTAAGTGTGTTGCAAAGTTGGTGAACCTACCATTTACGACATTAACTATTAGTCGCAAAGTAGTCTCAAAGTAGTCTTGAAATGGTCGCAAATTTGCGACTGCTATTGTTAGTCTCAAATTAGTGGCAAATATTTTGCCTATAAAACAACGATCCTCTCCACAACATTTGCAACACAAATCATCGCCATTCTCCACTATTAAAATCTTTTAATTGCTCTTCAAAAAATTTGTTTTTAGAAAAAAAAATAATGTGGAATTCTAGAGCGTGGATGTACAATAGAATCAATCCACACACAAATAATTACTCGCCCGAGTTCATGGCAGGAGTGGAGCAATTTATGAATTTCGCAAACAACCAGTCAATCGCCCAAAGCACTGGAGATAGGTTTTATTGTCTTTGTTTTAAATGTCAAAATTCTAAATTGTTGTCGGAAAATACGATTTTGAAGTATTTGTATAGTAGATAATTTATGCCAGACTATTATGTTTGGTATGAACATGGGGAAGATTAAAATGTGGTGGGGGGAACTAGCTTTGGTAATGTAGACTATAGTAGTAAAAATGTAGACTATACTAGTGGTAATCCACCAATAGAAATTGGTGGAGGAAATATGTACGATCAGATGGTGAATGATGTATTTCGAGGTCCCACAAATTTTGGCGATTATCATGAACATGAAAGAGATCATCATGTTCATGAAGAACCAACCCATGAGGCAAAACAGTTCTACGATATGTTAAATGCGGCGAACACTCCACTTTATGAAGGCTGTCGCCAAGGACATTCACGGTTGTCATTGACTGCTCGATGTATGAATATTAAAGCAGATCATAATATGCCTGAAATTTGTATGGACTCGGTGGCGGAAGTCCTTTCTGAGTACTTGCCAGAAGGTAATCAAGCGACTACCACATACTACGAGACAAAAACTTTGATGCGAAAGATGGGGTTGCCGTACCACACATTTGATGTATGTGTAGATAATTGTATGCTCTTTTGGAAAGGAGATGAGTATTTGGAGCATTGTAAGTTTTGTGTGAAACCAAGATACAAGGAAAGTTAGGGGCGGACGAGAGTACCATTTAGTCGTATGTGGTATTTACCTATTTCAGATAGATTGAAGAGAATGTATCAATCAGAGAAGACTGCAGCATCAATGAGATGGCATGTTGAGCATGATTCAAAAGACGGAGTAATGTGTCATCCATCTGATGGGGCAGAGTGGAAGAATTTCCATAGTTGCATCCATCATTTGCACAAGAAACGCGGAACGTTTATCTTGTATTATGTACTGATGGTTTTAACCCATTTGGTATGTCAAAAAATCATTCGTTGTGGCCTGTGATCCTGACTCCATACAACTTACCCCCAGATATGTGCATGAATAAGGAGTATTTGTTTCTGACAATTTTGAATTCGGGACCAAATCATCCACGAGCAAGTCTTGACGTTTTTCTCCAGCCATTGATCGATGAGTTAAAGGAGTTATGGTTTAACGGAGTTGAAGCATATGATGTGTCATTAGGTCAAATTTTAACCTCAAAGTTGTTCTACTATCGACGATAAGCGATTTCCTAGCATATGGTATGTTGTCGGGGTGGACATCTCACGGAAGATTGTCGTGTCCAATTTTGCATGGATGATACTAATGCTTTTCATTTACCCGCCGGTAGAAAGATATGTTGGTTTGACTGCCATAGAAGATTTCTACCCAGTACACATCCATTACGGAAGAATAAAACAAACTTTTTGAAGGGAAAACACGCATTGAATGACTATCCGCCTCAATCTTTGACTGGTGAACAAGTTTTATATGAGCGTATAAGGCATGTTGAACCACCAAAAACATCTGAATGTGGGGGGAATAGTCATGACGAAAAAAAGGATGGATATGGGAGCTAGCATAATTGGCATAAAGAAAGCATATTTTGGGAGTTACCATATTGGACAGATCTAATGCTAAGACACAATCTAGATGTGATGCACATCGAGAAGAATATTTTTGACAACATTATTAACACTGTTATGAATGTTAAGGATAAATAAAAAGACACCGTGAAGTCAAGACAAGACATTGCAAGATTTTATTCTCGGAAAGAGTTGCACGTTGATGATCGAGGGAGAGCTCCGTTTCCTATTTTTTTGATTGAGTCCAAAAGCAAGACAATTTTTGTTAGAATGGGTCAAAAATGAGGTTAAATTCCCAGACGGCTATGCCGCATATTTAGCATGTTGTGCAGACATCAACGGTGAAAAATTTCCGGGCATGAAGAGTCACGATTGTCATGTTTTTATGTGACGATTGCTTCCATTTTTCTTTGCAGAACTTTTACCGCGAAACGCGCACCTCGCATTAGCAAGTAAATGTCATATATATTTAATTATTTATTTGTATCGAAACATTGATACACTCATGTCCTTATGTTATTATATTGTATAGGGGTTGTAACATTTTTCCATGACTTATGTAACAGATCATTGGATCCAGCTTGCGTCCGAAACCTCAAAGATAACATTATCATAGTTTTGTGTAATTTGGAAAAGATCTTCCCACCTTCTTTTTTCGATGTAATGGAGCACCTACCTATACACCTACTTTATGAAGCTGAACTTGGTGGTCCTGTACAATACCGGTGGATGTATCAATTTCAAAGATTTTTTAAGCATTTGAAAGGGAAGGCAAAGAACAAAAGATATCCAGCGGGATCAATAGTTCAATCATACATGAATGACGAAATATCTTATTTCTCAGAACATTACTTCGCTTCGCACATTTCTACGTCTAGAACACGAAGGTAAAAAAATTAATTAGCAAATTTACTAAATTAAGTAATTTACAATTTTTTGGATTATATTAAGTTAAAATATTTTCAGATCAAGTCGATATGATGAAGGTGAAGTACCCGTATATCCTTTACCGGTACCAGATATATTCACTCAAGTTGGTCGTCCAAGTGGCAAAAGTTGTGAATTTTGGCTAATCGAGAAAGATTACAAATGCGCACATGCATATGTTATGCGCAACTGTGATTATTTTCGACCACTTGAGAGGTGTTATATATATATATATATGTCATTTAATAATATTAAATTAAAAGTTATTTTCATTTTATATTTAGCAGAATGTCCTCAAAACAGGTTGTTGGATGCACAAATCCGATATCAATATCCTGAATTCTCTGATGAAGAAGTCATGGCGAAAAGAGATGAAGATTTTCATATATGGATTCGACAATAGGTACGTATTTATATTTTACATATTTAATAAAGCATACATATATACATATGTCATTTTCCACATAATATGGTGTATATTTTGTGTTTATATATATATATATATATATAGGTGAATACAATGAAAAATCAAGAAAATTTTCCGGCTTGGGTTCAAGAAATAGTGGATGGTCCTGAAAACAAAGCAAAATCTTGGCCTATGTCTTTCACTAGAAGATATTTGTTTCACACACAGGACCACAGGCAAACGAAAAAAACAATGAACTACGAAGTATGCGTTCGAGGCCAAAATTATTCAGATTCAGCTGACGAATCATATTTTTACGGAATCTTGAAAAATATAATCGAACTCCAATATCCAGGATTTCTGAATTTAAAAATAACACTTTTTTATTGTGAATGGTTTGACCCAACGCTTGGAAAAGGTACTCGTACAAGAGAAGAAGGCATCGTCGATGTGCTCTTCAGTAGAAGATATCAAAATTACGAACCATTTATTTTAGGTAATTTTCCATTTAATAGACTTAACAAGAATTTATGGATATATGTATTTATATTGATTAATATAAACTTTTGAATTAATATTAGTTAATCAAAGTGCAGGTTCTCAAGCTGATCAAGTCTGTTGCCTTCCATATCCATACGTTAAACGACCTCGGAAAATATGGCTAACGATTATTAAAGTAAATCCACGACACGTTGTTCAAGGAAATTTTAACGAAAAAGAACTGATTGTGCTATAACAAGAAAGTGATGAAGGAATGACGAGTGCGATTGAAGAAATCGTAGTTGACAGTTTAGTAGATGGGAACCAGCCAACTGAAGCAATTGATCTTGATATCGAAGACGGTGAAGAAGATGATGAATTTCATTGTAATTTATCATCTTCAAATGATGAAGATGAACAATTTGAATAATAATTTTAGATACTTAATGTTTGTGATGTATGACAAAAAAAATTGTTTCTAATGTAATTTCTTTGTTTAAAATAATAAGTTAAAAAAAAAAAAAATGTGTTTGAGAAGACGTCAAAACTCGATTGTTATTAACAACAATCATTTTAATATCTCATTGGTTACATACTTGAGAATAAGTTTAAGTGTTGCGGGTCCACATGAGAGGTTGAATTTTTATATTTTTTTGACATTTTACATATATCGTCGCAAAATAGTGGAAAATTATTAACTACTTTGTGACTACTCTACAATCTTCGTTTAAAGTAAAGAAGTTATGGTAATATTTCCAACTAATTTGCGACTATATGGTAATATTTACGGCTATGAGTCACGAAATGGTCGGAAATCACCAACTAATTTGCGACAAAATTATGTTTGCAACATTTTTTGCTTCCATTTAGTAATTAACTGATAGATTTATTCAATAGGAACATGAGCCCACTAGCTCATTGGTTACATACTTGTGAATATGTGTAAGTGTTGCAGGACCAATCCACATGGAGGTTGCTTTTTCATTTTTTTTACATTTTACATATATAGTCGCAAAATAGTCGAACATTCCTAACAACTTTGCGACTACTTGCGACTATTCTACAATTTCAGGGTTTTGGGAATTGATTTTTTCGGAAATTCGGTAAATTATCACAAAATACTCTTTAATTTCCAACTAATTTGTGACTATGTGTTAATATTTTCGGCAATACGTCACGAAATGGTCGGAAATAACCAACTAGTTTGCGACTAAATTTTGTTTGCGACGTTTTTGCTTCCATTTAGTAACTGTAATGAAAGATTTATTCAATAAGAACATGACATAAGATGGTATTTTGAAATGAATGGCTTTTACACATAAACTTACAAGTTAAATACACAAAATGAATTATTGTAAATTTTTGGTCCTTTGAAAATGAATTATTTTGACATGAATGACTTTTAGATATGATAAGTGTTTTGTATGAGTTTTATGTTAATCTTTGAAAGTATTTCATACATACAAAATTAATTATTGTAAATTCTTATATTAAAGTCAATTATATACTTTCAAAAACAAGATTAATGATATATATCTTTATATATTCAACATCTTTGTAATTTTAGAGTTTAGGGATTCTTTTTTAATTGGAGTAGAAGAATTAGTCTCACTATAGTCACAATATGTGACTAATTTGCAACTACTATGTGACTATATGTAAGTGATTTAGCTAAAATTTTACGCAGTTCCGTAAAACGTTACGCGGTAATATTTCCCTCTGTGTAATTTTCATTAAAAATTAGGGCAAATACATTAGGGTTTCTTTTACCCACACTTAAAGGAAATAAACACTTCCCACACTTAGCCATTTTCATCTTTTCTTTTTTTCGCGTTCTCTCAAACTTTTTCTCCCAAATCCTTAAATTTTCAATCGATTCTTCTTCAATCTTCAATCCTCTTCAATCGTCAATCGTTGATGGCAAAATCCAGTCGAGGACGCGGTGGTTGGTCCTGTGGAGGAGGGAGAGGGAACGGTGGAGGAGGGAGAGGGAACAGTGGAGGAGGGAGAGGGAACGGTGGCTCAAGATCAACAGTCGTTGCCACTGCCGCCGGTGCTATTGCAACTGGAGATAGTACGAATCCAACCCCTTCTGCTTCGCCTCCAAACGTTTCTTGTTCTCCACTTGATGCTTCGTCTCCCATCGGTGGTGGTGGTTCTCCCGATGGTTTTGTTGCTCCCACAGTTGATGCTTCGGCTCCTTCTAACGATGGCATGGCTCGCCCTGATTTCCAGTCGTCACACTCCTCTAATCCTTCATCTTCTACCAGATTCGTTTCCCAATCTCCTACTACATCTCTATCCACCCAGTACCCAAGCTATACTCAACAACAACATCAACAGAACCCTAGTCTTCAACCTCAACAGCCACGTCTTGAACAATCCATCTTTTACCCACCTCCACCACCATCAAACCACCAACAACAACACAACTATTATCAACAACCCCCACCACTGAACCAGCCACTACAACAAAACTTGTATCAACATCCACCACCACTGTATCAACCTCAACTTCAACAGCATAAGATGCAGTATCCTCCGGAGGAGCAAGTCAATCCTGCCGACGACCCAGAACTGGTGAACCACCAAGAGCTCTTGGATGCGCTCTTAGCATTGCCGGGTAGGGAAAACCTGCCTAGAATTAGCAATGTCTGTGCTCCGGGGGTAAAGAACCTATGGTAAGTTCTAAACTTCTCTGCTAAAGCTCGATTGATTGTTTGTATTATGGTCTTTGTAGTATTAAATTCTAGATTATGGTCTTTGTTGTATTATGGTCTTGATTATGGTCTTTGTTGTATTAGAGAACCTGTTGATTGTTTGTTCTGCTTCTATCAAACTTTGTTTGGTGATTGTCTGGTGTTAGGTGTTTCGGCTGTTTCATTGCTATGTAAAAGTGATGACTGTTATGTGATTGCCTTATAACTTATTTTCTTGATCAATTATGTGTCTCATTGCTTTGTAAAATTTATTGTATCTTGTCCAGTTTGTTAGTTTGATTTGATAAGTTTTATTAGAACTTTTGATTCTGGAATGGTTGTTATTCATTTTAGACAAGGTACTGATCCATTTTTTTTATGTTTAGACAATCTGGATTTGGATTCTAGATAAGTTTCTTGTATTTTTGCTAATATGTGTTTATTTCTTGTGTTGTAACCTTCTTTTCTTTTCCTTGTTATATTTAGGTTTCGTCGAGACAAAGGAAAACTGTCTCGAGTGATTGCTGGAATTATTCAGAGAAAGTTTGACGGTCCCTATTACAGCTGGAAGGTGACACCAATAAACATCCAAGAACGATACTGGCGAACATTTACGGTGAGTTACAACACATTCTTATTTTATTCATAGCTTGAAATCGTTATGGTGTGTCTAACTGATTGAATTTCCATAAGTTAGAAACATATTGAATAAGTATTTTTCACTAGATTTTCCACTGTAAACAGAATTCTATTTTTTGATATTTGGTCCCAAGTACTTTTGTAGATGTGTGAAGTTGTATTTGCATAAGTTACAAAAAGATTGAACTTGGTTTTTCACTGTAAACTGATTTTAAACTTGTTTCATAAACTCATTTTGACTTTATTTTAAATTATTTAAATACAAGTTCTATAATCAAATGTTTCTTTTTGAAAGCTGATTGTTTATATGCAAAGAAAAAAAATTGTAACTTGATTAAAAACATGTCGCAACTTAATCTGTTTAATATTTTCATTTGTTAAATACCATATGTAACTTGATAAAAATGTTGTTTTCATGCAGAGAAAGTATAATTGGGATCTTGGAATCATCGACCTCATCAAAGAAGAGTTTATGAAAGTTGCTAAGCGACGGATGAAAGGAATAGTTAGCCAAGCAAAGAAGAAGGATCAAAGACCACTCTAGATTAAGGACACATTGTGGGAACAGATGAAAGTTCATTGGGACACTCCACGACAAAGGCAAAGGAGCAGAACATATTCGGATTGTCGTAACTCGGATCGCGGTGGTCTAGGCCGCCACAAACATGTGGCTGGACAATGGTCTTACATCCAACTGCAAGAAGAAATGGTAATTCACACTATTTTGTTTTCTTTTTTTTTCATATTTGTTCTCCTATGATTTATACTTTCATGTTTACTATCTTGACATTTACATTGTGCTAATAGGAGGAGGAGTGTGGCCATCCAGTAACTTTTGGTGAAGTTTTTATTAAAGCACATACAAAGAAGTCTGACGGAAGTCTCATTGATGACAAAGCTGTGAACATCATTGCAACCTACAACCAGAACGTAGCGGCAAGAGAGTCTGAACTAAATGCTGACAATTTGGATCTGGACGCATCTAGTCAACCAATTCGTCGAACCCTGTCCGTTGCAGAAAAGAACGACATCTTTCTCCAGGTAAGTTCTTCTACTCGTAGCTGATAGTCTTCTGATTTATATTTTCAAGTTAGCAACACACTTCTATTTTGCAAGAATATTATCTGAGTAGATTAGTGATAGAATATGATCTTAATATGAGTGTAATTTTCTGATTTGAGTTGCAATTCAGTTTACAGATTCTAGTCCTTACTCTGATTTAAGTTCAATTTTCTTTTTCTTTACCAAGGTAATTGGATGAGTTGAACATATGTTTGAACTGTTGTTTCTGTGTTTTTAAATTTAATATGGTTTGATGAGTTTCTGTGGTTTTGACTTTAATGTTTATGTGTCTTTGGATTTAATATGAGTTTCTCTGTTTTTGATTCATCTAACTATCGGTTTTTTGTTTTGCTTTGTGTTTGTGTTAAGTCCACTGAAACTAATAGGAGAGGAACTCATTTTGGACTTGAAAGTCTTGTAGAAGCCATGGCTGAGGAGGAGGAAGAAGAAGCTGCTCGAGGCTCTGCTTCAGCCCTCGCTGAGATGAAGTCTCAGCATGACGCAGCGAAGCAGAAGATTGCAGACCAAGAAGCAGACAATATCTGCCGCGATGCAGAGCTTCAAGCCGCAAAATCCTCAATGGCGATGTTTCTCAATTTTATGAAGAAGGACCGAAACTTTGTAAGTTACATTGAAAGTCAAGATGCGGCAACTGCAACTGAAACAGGTGCAACTCCCTCAGGTGCAACTCCCTTAGCTGCTACTCCTTCACTAGCTCCTTAGTGAACTTTGCTTTATGACTCAAAACTTTTTAAGAATGTTAGCATGTACTTTTTTGGTATATATCTCATTTTGGAAACAATGGCAGTAATTGCTTTGTAAAAAATTATGTAATCAGGTTCTAATTAAGGTTTTTAAATTAAAATGGTTATTTAAAATGGAACATAAAAATGCTATTTGCAACCATATAACCTAAAGGCTCAAAGGATACAATATAGTTGTTATTTTGTGACTAAAACATTAGTGGAAAATAGTTGCAAGAAATGAAGACTAATTTGCAACTAAAACAATAAGAAGCTAATTTACATGTAACATATAAGTCATTAATTAGTAGCTAATATACGACTGCAAGATAATCAGAAAATTGTTGTTCATCTATGACCACATAAGGTAGTAACAAATTAGTCGGAAAATTATGTCTACAGACATTTGTTTGAAATTGGTCAAAAAATTACGACGACTATAACTGAACGTTAAACAGTCGCAAATAAACAACTATATAAATAGTCTTAAAATAGTCGCAAATCAACAACTATTTTGCGACTAAATTTTTTTGCGACCAAATTTTAGCGACTAAATAATGTAGTCGCAACATAATCTTAACTAAGCGTTTGCGACTATTTTAGGACTATTTATGCGGTTGCAAATGGTCTATTTTCTTGTAGTGTAAACCCCAAATCCTAACAAAAATAGTAAACCTTATATATGAATTCATAAACCCTAACCCTAAACCCAAACCCTAAATCAGTTTTATCACGTGCACAAACCCGAAAAGCTACACCTAAACCATAATCAATACACACAAAACCCTAAGCCCGAATAACCAAACCATAAAATAAAAACTTCAATCATTATAATTTAAACCCTAAACACCCGCAAAATCTAAAGTAAACCCTAAACTCTTAACCTCTAAACCATAAACCTGAAACTATAAAACGCAAACCACAAACCCGAAACATTAAATCCTGAGACCATAAATCCTGAGCCCTGAACCTAAACCATAAACTATGAATTGTAAGTCCTAAACAACAAAGTTTAAACCCAATCCACAAATCCCTAACCCTAAACCTTAAACCTTAAATTTTATACATTAAACCCTAAAACCTAAATCCCAAACCCTAAATCACAAACCCGAGAAACCAAACAATTATCCTTAACTCTAAACCCAAACCTCGACTTTTTATAATTAATTAACAATAATGAAAATAAAACAAAAAAACAAAACCCTAAACCCTAAACTCCATACAATAAACCCTAAGCCCGGAACACAAAACCCTAAACCCAAACCTTGAGTGCCAAACCTAAACCGAAACCCTAAACCAAACCTCAAATAAAAAACCCAAACCATAAACAAAACTCAAAACCCAAACCACAAACCCTAAACGTTAAACCATAAACCCAAACCCTCAACCCTAAACAGAAATCATTAACCCAAAACTCATACCTTAATCCTAAACCCTAAACTCTAAACCCAAACCCAAACCCTAAACTATAACCCAAAACTCTAAACCCTAAATCTAAAGCCTAAACCCTAAATCATAATCCTAACCATAAAATATCTTATTATATAAAGTTGAACGCGTTCGATGTAAGTGCGACACATAGGCAAAATTGTAATTCACCAAATTTCTACACATGTCAATTAAGTTAATATAAATTTTTGTATTATTAATTATCTATACTATTATAAAATGAAAAGTCAAAAACAGGTGTGGCCATCATTTAGAGAGAGTTGGAGACATGGCATCACCAAAGCTGCTTTGTGTAAATAAAAAAAAATCGGTGGAAATATCGATGCGGGTGACATGGCAAAATCTAGGTCGTTCATTTTTTTATTTTGTAACATGGCATCGCCGGATTCAGCCATTGCATTCTCCTAACCGATTTTGGAAATCCTACTCAAAATTATGTATTTATCCCTTAAAAAACTTTGTAATTTTCGGCCAATGAAAAGCGGGCAATATATGCATTTGCGTTTACAATATTCTTTGTCTTTATCTTTTATTTGGTACTTATCTTTTAGGGTTATTGGTTCTTTTTTTCCAAAAATAAATGAAACCTTGATCAATCATGTGCCTACACTTTTACTTTCTCCTCTCAAAACCTTGGGATCATATGTATTTTTGTGAGATCTTTGATGAACTCATCCTGATCGATGAGCTCCTCCAAGACCACACTTTTTCGCTGTCTTTGTTCTCTTCTGAGGATGTTATTTTACGTTTCACTACCGTGTAAAGTTTTCTTAAGATTCCTTGCATGAGTAGTTGTTTTCTTTTTTTGTTTTTATTGTTTCTTTCTTTGTCTTTTTGGTTCTGTTTTCAATTCATTAATTGTTGTTCTTATCTTGCATTCACAATTTGTTTTGCTTATATCAAACCGAAAATATGTGTTCTACTCGATGTGGATTTTATGCCCTGGAAGATCGGCTGGTGGTTCCTTTTGCGGCATCAATTTAATATCTAATGGTGAGTTTTTGTGTTCAGTCTCGGGGTCAATCTGTAGTTTTTTGGGCTATCTTTTCACTCAACTTGTTGTGTATGTGTAGATCCCTCATTCGCGTGCTTGTATTTAAGTGCGACGGAATTTTCTCTATGTTTCTCTCATGGTCATAACTTGCTCGAGTTTGATGAGTTATGTCGGTCGCTCAACGCCTTCTCTCTTTTCCATTTTTTCTTGTTGGGACCCGTCGTCGAGGTTTGTCATTGTTCATTTTGTATAGTTCATTTTGTTGCTTTTATGATGTCTCACATTATATCGTTTCTTTTCAATCGTTATACGTTTTTTATTGTGGCGTGTGGGAAATTTCTAGCCGTTTTGGCTCGCACTATGGTCGATGGTTTTGAGGGTTGTGATTCCGACGAGTCTCTTATCTTGGATGAAGATGGTTATCTTTATTCTGATTAAGAGACTAGCGTATGTGATGTACATGGTGGGGTATCAGCACCTTGTGTTGTCTGTGTTTTGTCGGGTGGTCTTGAACTGTCGATGATTGATAGAGATGAATCCGATGATCTATATCCTATGGATGTTTCTCTTCCATGTGGCTTTATTTAGTGTTCGTCTGTTGTTATTTGTTTTATTTGGTGTTTTGAATGTTGTACTCTTTGTGTTTATTCTCGGTTTTTTGTTGTTTCAGTCTTCTGGTTTTTGTTAAGTAGCAAGCGTTTGTTTACAGTCCATTTATATCAACCTTTGTTATATCTTAACCAATCAATGGTTTTATTTTGTTGGTTTGTTTACTTGTGGTGCAAGCATCAATGGAAGTATGTTAGGTCAAGCGAAAAAAATTTCTCTTCAATTCTCTCTACGCTTTTATTCTACTTTTTCATCTTCTTCCAATGGTGAGTAGCACATTCATGATCCTCAATCTTGATCCTTAGCATGGTGCTTAGCTTATTTTGGAGAGGCAGCTAAGCTTGGATACTCTCGGGATGCTTTTATTATTTTTCATTATGTAACTTTAATATAAACTAGAAAAAAGGGTTTGGTATTGAATCCGATCATTGATTATTTTTTTGTGGTCAAAGTTAATGATGTATTATTGGATAGCACCATGTATGGAATTATGATATATTTTTCTAAAAAATGTATTGGTGATACATCTTCACTGTTACTTTTACTTGTGATCAAAGTAAACGATATATTACTCGGTGGCACATTTTAGGGGATTTTAGAATATTTTTAAATATGGTTTGGTGCTCATCGAAACATAAATTTTTTTATTTTAGTGATCTAAGTGAACAATGTACTGGACACTTTGTGGATAGTATAGCAAAGCACATTTGTAAGTATATGATCTGTGAGGAGAGTTCTTTATGTAACAAGGACGCTTCCAACATGTTGGTTTCGATAAATTCTTTTAGATTGTGTATTGTTATCACCTTTGTTGTTATTTTTGTTACATTTTTTATTATGTTGTGTGTTTATCTTTCATGTTTATCTTCGGTTTAAATTAAATATTCGGCAAAAATTAAATATTCATTGTTAATTCCTTTGTGTGTTTATCTTTGGTTAACACTAAATAATTGGAAAAGATTAAATATTCGTCGTTAAACCGTTTGTGATAGCTTCATATGCATATATTTCTGATTTTGGTTTATATATAAAGTCTTATATTTTCTCGTCCGTTTGACGTAAGAAGTTTTCGGAGTTTCTATTGATTTGTCTTATCTTTGAAGGTTATTGATAGGTCCATTGGTGGTGCTTCTTTTGTGTGTTTGGTGGGACTTTTCTGTTTTGGTTTTCTTTTGGTTTTATTTTCAGTAATTCTATGTGCTTTTGTTTCGTCTATCTTTTTGTTTAGTTTATCGTAGTCTATGTTTTGGTTAATCTTATGGTCCCAAGACTAGGAGGACTAAACCCTGATGTACATACAATTTCATGCATATTTTAGTGTGTTTTAGCTTAGT
>OVAN01007516.1:0-19552 GCA_900406275.1 Anastatica hierochuntica | reverse complement strand
TTCTTTCGGACGACAGAATTTATGCGGAGATTGGTCATGATCGACTACCTCAGAAGCTCTGAGACCAGATGGGGAAGAGGCAGCCTGAATGATGGGAATCTCGCAGCTCCCTGATTTCCTTTCGATTCCTATTGCCGAAGGAGGAAACATTGTTTCCGAGACCCTTTTCAGGCATCGATTTCGTCGAGACAGTTTTTGACCCCAACAATGTTCCTTGTATAGATTGCGACAGACTGGTTTTCTTCCAAGTTCTCTTCTTAGTTCTTGCTCTTGCTCACGGGGAGGAGGGATTCTACGGGTCTCCTCAATGGCTTTTTTCCTCTTAGTGTTTCTTGGTGGGAAGAGATCACAACTTAGTTTTTTCTTTAGGAGTGCTTCTTTCTCTTCCTTTAGCCGTCTCTCTGCTCTGTTTAAGTTTCTCTGCTCTGCGGACAGCTCGGGCATGAGTTCTCGTCGTGGGAGATAAGGCGGCAGGTGTAGCAAACTCTATAGAGTTTTTCGTAAGTGAACTCAACAGGAACAACCTCACCGGTGTGGAAGTGAGCTTTTGAATTAAATTTTAGAGGCTTCGTTACATCTATAGTAACTTGCATTCGAGAATGCTCTTCGTCCGCCACTATAAACTTGCCAAGGGAATTTCCATGATCTTCAAAGGTTTATTTCATCCAAAACAAAGTTGGGACACCGAAAACCGTTATCTAAAACGTAATGGTTTTTGGATAGTCATCACCTCCACTTGGACTCCATCTCTCTAGAAAAAAAGACCAGAGATTGTAGTGGTAAGGTCGGCGGCTAAGCACCCTTAGCAAGTCTTCTTTTTGCTCAAAGTCAAATTGGCTTTTGTCTCTTCCAAGGTTGAAGCCTTTCACTCTCCATTCCACTCTCTCTTCCACTCCCCCACACTCTTTTACTTGGCATAAAAGCGAGGAGAGCGTCAATATTCTGGCCATCATGGAACATTCGGCCAACCAGGGAGAGTTTAAATTTCTTTATCCTCTCTAAAACATCGACACGTCTGATAATGACTATCTCCTCTTCTTCATCTTCTTTGACAGGTACACCCTTGTTCTGATGGTGTTTTGGTTGGTAGGAGCCTCCTGCTCACGTCCCAGCTGGTGTTTTGGTGGGCTTGGTCACCACCAGCTGGGGACAGGTTTGGACCCGTTTCTGGAAGCCTTGGTACAGTGAAACTGACAAAGTTTTTTGGTTTGTTTGTGGGCTATGAAGGTTAAAGGGAACAAGGAGGAGGAAACTTTGGCGTGATGAGAAAATGGAGGGGGCAGAGTTTTGATGAGAGTAAGCTTTAAGTTGAGGAGCTTAACAATTTTGAAAAGTGGGGAGGAGCAGAGAAGGTACAGAAGGGCTTAGAGGTGGTTTGGGAAAGGAGGGAAGGGGAGCCATTGGCGAAGCTGCCGGGGAAGCAGTCGCAGAACCAGAGGTTAAAGCTAGGTTTACTATTATGGAGAAAGAAAAGTTGGTGAGAAGTGGTCAAAAGGAAAGGCAGGGGGAGATTTGAAAAACGGGCATAGAAAGAGAAAGATGGCAATGATTAAAGACCACTCTCCATATAAAATGATAACTAGAGTTTTGACCCGCGTAATCACGCAGATTTTTTTTAAATAATTTTATATATTATTAATCATGTTTAAATTTTTCGAATATCAGGTTTATACTTTTCGATTATTTCGAGTTTCGGATTCGGGTTTAGGTTCAAAACTTTTAGAATTTTCAGTTATATCGAATTTTGAGTTCGATTTAGATTTGAGATTTTCGAACTTTCAGATTTTCTCCGATACTCGTATGGGTTCAGTTCAGATAATATTCAATTCCCAAAATACCCTGAAGCAAACCCTTTAAAACATTAAATTTTTATAGTTTATTATTTTTAAAGACTCTACCTTTGTAATTATCTTTGTAAAGTCTTAATATTTTTTATTTATGAATAAATAATAATAGTCAATTTTATTTCTTTTGATTTATAAGATACATTTAATAACATTTTTGTGATAAATCTATTTTAAGAAATCACACATGAAAAAGTTTTGTAAACAAATCTTCTTAATGGTATCTACTAACATTTTAAACCTTCAAAATATATAAGTACCATAATAAACCATGAAGATGACAATTTTATCATATTAATCTATGAAGATATTTTCCGCGTTTGCGCCGTCATTGTCTTTAACGGAATAGTTAACGGTGTTAAAAAAATAATTAAAATATTAATAAAAATAAATAAAAATAATAAATATATAAAAAATAAAAAAAATCTATTAAAATTAAAAAAAAAAATCAATTTTTTTAACTATTCACAAAATAATTATATTCCGAAAAATAATTTAAAATATTAATAAAAATAAATAAAATAACAAAAATATAATAAAAATGAACAAAAACTCCAGCAATAACTAGCCCATCTTTATTCTAGTTGGGGTGAGACTATCCTTCTTTAGGTTAATAAAATATACTAAAATTCAGAAAAATTCAAAATTATTTTTAAAATTTCACAAAATATTCTAATTCCAAAAATAATTTAAAATATTAAAATTTCAAAAAATAAGGAAAGTTCAGAAAAACTCTAAAAAATATATGATTAGAGTTTTCAAAATTAATTTAAAATATTAAAAATTAAAAATATTATACATTTTAAGATTTTCACTATTTAACCTATCGAATCCGATTTTTCAAATATTATCACTATTAACTTATCGAATTAAATTGTTCACTAAAATTAGATAACATCTATTATAATCCTTAAAATGATATAAATTAGTTAATTTTGGTATAAAACCAAGTCAAAAATATCTATAAATGACGGTTATAAGATTTGTTATGTACTTATGAAGTCAATTTGAATTTAAATACTAATATAATTCAAAAACTGTCCCCGATTAATTCCTGTGTAATCTAAAATTTTTTCGCTAAGCCCAAGATCATCACTCGACTAGCGCCTTGCGAGTTCTAGAACATGAGTTCTTACTATGTAGTTGTATTCTTTTTCTATCAATCATTAAAGAAATTAATTCCATATTTTGAAGATTAATTTACAGAAATACACTTAAAAGGAAAAAAAAAATTTACATTTACACCTGTCTTTTAATGGTTCTCAAATATACACCTCCTATTTGCACAAAAGTCGATTAGGGTTTAAGGTTTAGTGATTAGGGTTTAGGGTTTAGGTATTAGGGTTTAAAGTTTATGAATTATGGTTTACGGTTTAGGGTTTAACGTTTAGGGTTTCTTTTAGTCTAGGGGTATAATGGTCTTTTTCATTAAAAAGGGAGGTGTAAAAATAAAATTTTTTCAAGCAGGGGTATTTTTGAAAAACAGACAATACAAAGGTGTATTTTTGTAAGTCTCCCTATTTTGAATCTTTTCTTCTTCCACAATCTCTCCTAGAAGAATCAAAATCCCCTAAACCTAAATGATGATTATCATTTTTTGCTTAAAATTGTTTATCAATTTTTCTTAAATTTTATAACTTCTTATGATTTTTATAATAATTTTTAGTTAATTTTTAATATTTAAATTATTTTAAATATTATATTTAACCTTTTATTTTTTATTATTTTTAAACATATAATATATTTTAATTTACAATATTTTAAATTAGTTTTCAAAATTAAAACTATATTATTTATTCTTTGTGATTTTTTAAAATTTTCATTAATTTTGAATTTTGAATATTTTAAATTATTTTTCAGAACTATAATTAATTTTTGGTGAATTTTTAAAATAATTTTGATTTTTTGAATTTATTTGAATTTTAATTGATTTTTTAAAAATTTATTCGTTTTTCTTATTTATTTATTATTTTTCGTTATTTTTATTTATTTTTTATTATTATTTTAATTATTTTTTAAACACCATTAACTATTCTGTTAAAGACATTGACAGTGCATATGCAGAAAACGTTTTTATGGTTTAATATGACAAAATTGTCTTATTGATGATTTATTATGATACATGTATACTCTTAAAATTTAGAATGCTAATAGATGTCATTCAGAAGGTTTTTATGCAATTTTCTCTAAAGAAAAATCTACTTTTTATTCATTTATTCTATAGTGTGTGCGTGGTTTAAGCTAGCATGTTTCCAATTATTGCACTATGCATGACTGTTATAGACTGAGTAAATGAGACGCTTTCTATTTTTTTGAGAGTCCTGAGAATGGTTCTCAATTTTATTCAAAGACTCTTCTTGGTAACCACGATAAGAAATAATATGAATAAAAAAAAACGAATGAAACGATTCAATATGAAATGAAAAATAGTAAAAAAGGGAATGAATAAAAATATATTATTTAAAATTAGAAAACAAAGTTCAGTCTTTTTTTTACAAAAAAAAAATAGAAAACAAAATTTATTTTATGTTCCTCATCATTCTTTAATTGTAGGGAGAAAAAATTTGTTATATATTCTTTAATATAAAATGAATGCAAAGAAATAATGTAAGATCTACATGTCTGAAAATTGAAAATATGTTCCTCCTAAATAGAAAAATATCTAGCTTAATCGTTAAAGTAAATCAATTTTTAAAAAACACTCTCTAGGAAGTAGGGAACCTCTTCTTCTTTTTATCTTCGATTAAGGGATCCCTGACTATTTGATACGGTTTGCGGCACCTGACTATTCTTCTTTCTTTTTCTTATTTTTTCTCTTTTTTTTATGGTTTGCATCAAATCTGTATTGATGTTGTTCTCGGGTCTGGTGGTTAATGATTTTTGATTGGCAGATTTTGGTGCTATTGATACGGTTTTTTTGGATCAGACCAGAAGATCGACGGGGTATTGCCGGATTGAAAGATCGACAGTTGTTACCGGATTGGAAGGTCAACGGTTATACTAAGCTCCTAAGAGCATCTCCAATGGGGGATGTTAGAGGTTTTTAACACAAAAACCAAGACAAATAGTTAAAAACTCATGCTCAAAATAACCTAATTAGCATCCCCTTCTTGGTGGGTTGCTTGCACTATTCGCGGGTCCCACCACGACGTGGCGACCCGCGATTGGTGCATTGATTTTTATTTTTATTTTTAAATCTTCTACACAAAATTTAAGAACCCCTTAGAGGGTTCACCATTGTGGATGGTCTAAGAGGCGCATCAACAACTTCAACATGCTTTTCATGCTTAATCTATATTTTGGATTTTACCGTTTCATGATTCTACAAAATTATTTGCAAATAAGAAAAAAGATTCATTATTATCGGATTAGTCATGCTTCTGGCGACGAATTTCCTTCACGATCAAGTTGCATTCTACTCAAGCCACTATTGTGGATGAAAGGAGAACAAACATAGTGAAGTAAAATAAACTTTGGACATAATTGTCATCAATGTATCCTAGAAAAATCATTCAAGAATATGATAGGTAAGATCATTGTTATTCATCATGTTTATTATTGTTTTCTCTTTCGTTATGTAGTTTGCATGTATGTTTTCCAATTTAATATTAATAAAATCATAACGTTAAAAAAATGATAAAATATTTAAAGAACAAGGAGGAATAATACATTCCTCTCTATTTTTTACTCAAAATTGATCACCAATTGGCGAAAAAAAAATTGATCACCAATTGAAGCCAAAATATTGCATTCAAAAAGAGAATAATTTCTTCTATACATCAAGTGTATAGTTTTGCACACATCTCATAACAAACGAATATTTCAACCATAAATATTTAACGTCTTGTTGGCATGGAATTTCATTCTACTATAAAGTAAATTTACTTGGGATCTCATTTAGGAGCTGACTACATCTTTACACTTTTTTTTTAACTGGAAAAGTTCTTCAACAAGAAAGTTTCCATTAATATCTAGTAGATTGAAATTTCTACTGCCATTACTGGTATGTTATTAGCTTATATTCAAAGTCAACGAGAATTGGGGCTTATCTGCTATCTGAAAGGACAATTTATCGACAGAAGCTCATGAGTCACTATTATTGCCGTCACAGTTCTTCGGATCAAATTCTATTATGTGAACGAAGGATGCGTATTTATAGTATAAAGCCTAAAAAATATTATAAGATATATTCTTTAGATATTATCCTAAACATAATTATGACATTATTGATTCTTACACATGGTTATTACAATGAAAACTCTCATAATATTCATTCACTTATTCAACCTTTTATTTATTATGTTTTTGACTTATTATTTCAACAAATTACTTATTATGTCTCTGATTTATTGACTAAATGGAGAAAATAAATTCTAATTGACCCATCTTTTTTTTTTTATTTGTTTTGATTTTAATTTAAAAGGAAAATTGGCTTTTTACTATTCCACCTTAATAAAATGAGATATTTACCCCTTCTCCATTTTCTAAATATCGACTAAGTTAAAAGAAAATCCCCAAAAATTAAGGTTCTTCCAACGACACACGCACGAGATCGCTGGAATAGAGTTCCTCCTCCTTTTTCTTCTCCTTCGCTGGAAATTCAGAAGAAGAATCTCTTCAGAATCTTCATATTCTCCTTCTTCTTTCTTCTTCTTCCAATCCATCTACATCAGACATCTACATCTTCGTCTTCTATTTCCTTCTACGTCTTCCGACATCTTCTCCTTCAATCCGCATTTCATCTTCTCATTATAGTTCGTCATAAGGTAAGAGATTATGAGATTCATCTGCTTTCGATTTAGGTTTAGTAATTTGCTTGAGTTTGTTTTTCAGTTTTGAAATTTGTAAATTTGAGATTTTCTAAAATTTTTAGTGGTGAGAATTTCTGAATTTTCTGATTTTTGGGGCTGAGATTTGCGTGGAGCCGTGAGAAGTTATGAAGTTTCTAATTTTTAGGGGTGAGAGTTGCTTAGGACCGTGAGAATTCTGAAATTTCTAAGATTTCATATGCTTTCTAAGTGGTCTTAACAGTGAAACTTTCTGAATTTTCAGGTCCGTTATGCCGCCTCGAACTAAAAATCTTTCATTTCGGACATAAGACATAGTCGGAGACAATGTAATCCCGAAGATTTCCGACCTGACATCTTCTTTGTCATCTTTGTCATCGGAGCCAGAAGAAGCAGAGCACGGTGGTTTATCCAACTCAAGATCTCTGCCGGAACCTGAAACGGTAAGTAGTAGTTGTTAACGTTGTTAGGAATTAGTAAATTCCATTAGTAAAAGTAATTATGTATTACATTGGATAACAAATGTTGTTTTTGATTTCAGAATGATGTGATCATCGAGCCAATGCGACCTCTTAAATCTTACTTCAATCCTACGAGTATACTAAGCAATGCAAGTTTCAAACAAGGTGTGATACTTATAAGGTAGTGGCAAACATTGAACGCAAACTTAAAGAAATAAAGGTACGGTTTACCGAGCACCAACAATTCAAGCATATATTTCACATGTTTTCTGCCACAAACCGAAAGTTGATGGGAATGTGGATGATGCTTCTCTGGAAAACTTGTACGGATAAGAAAAGACAATGTTGGTTTGTGGTAAATGGTGTTCCTATAAGGTATTCGATTAGGGAGCATGACCTTATCTTTGGGTTATATTGTCATGATTATCCACGCGACTACGAGAATATGGGAGATATGAAATTTGTGGTGAAGCTTTGGAAAGAATAAGAAAAAGATAGAAGTGAGAGAGAGGTGCTAGACAAACTTGAATCAATTGACGATGATGAGGATGAGGATCGAGTGAAGATGGCAGTTCTCTATTTCTTATCCACGGTGATAAGAGGAAGATCAAAGATGATTAGAGGAGCCATAGAGCCATTCATTCTCCGTGTGGTGGATGATATAAATCTATGTGAAACTTTCCCGTGGAGACGTTTCAATTTTGATGAAAACATAAATGAGATTTTCATTTGGTCAACCATTTTAACGGAACAATCAGACCAACTTGGACATTTCCGGGTTTCATATTTCCGTTGGAGGTAATGTCTCTGTCTTTTAAACTTGTATATATAGTATTACTGGTATAACTACTTAATCAATTGTACAACTGGTGTAACTGATATTACTGGTACAACTGGTGAAACGAATATTACTGGTACTACTGGTGTAACTGATATTACTGGTACTACTGCATGTATATATTTTGGCATTTGAATGCATACCAGCATTGAGGACTATATTTGGGGAAGACATACGAAACAAAAATGGTGGCTGTCCAAGGATGTGTAAGAGCAAGTTCAAAGAGACATGTGCAAGAGGATATGGATTGAAGGAAATTTACGAGGCGCTTGGAGATACAAAGGTTGTAACTTTTTTAACAGCGAATTTAATTACCATAGAAATTATATAATATTTGCTTTTTTATACTTGCAGGATATTTGTAGTACCTTGGTTTCTGGGGGTGAGGAAAAGGTGTTTATGTCTCGTGTCCTTGGAGATGGTTGAAATGATGTAGATCTAAAACAGGATGTAGATGATTTGGACCCTATTGTTGATGACTGGAACAAGTTTATTACCTTCCAAGATGGGGAGATATGATGGGAGGAACTCTAACACTTAGACATTCAATCCCGAGCAAGCATGGCAGCACCTGTGCTAGAATCTGCAGTTGAACATCGTGCAGCAGAACACCCAGCGGAACCTGAGGTAGGAAATCCTCCTAATAAAGTAGATTTGAATGAGTTTAAAGAAGAGTTTATGAGGTGGATAAGGCCGATGCAAGAAGGGTTAGTAAAAGTTAATGAAAAGCTTCATGACATGGATATAAGGTTGAAGGCGGTTGAGGTTTATGTGAAAGAAAATATGAACAAAAGGACTAATATGGATTTTCAGTATGATAATACGTGGGACTTTAGTACTCATGGCAGAGGAGAAAGCTCAAAGGGAACGAGGTCGAGGCTGACATTTATGGTGCAGAAAAGGAGGTTGCGGGAATGGGCACATCATAAAAGGAGGCATCATGTAAGGAGGAAGCAGAAATGGAGGCTTATAATGAGAAGGTAGGGGATAAGGAGGCAGCAGAAACAAATGCAGCAAAGGATGCAGAGGAAAAGGAGGCAACCGAAATGGATGCAACGAAGGAAACCGAGGAAAAGGAGGCAGCGAAGGATGCTCATCTTGCAGGCATGGTTTTACTTCTTGGTAGTACACTTATGGTTTTCTACCATTCCATAATGTTATATTTTTTCTAATTTGCAATTTACAATAAGGACGCAACGAATTCAAATGCGACGGATAAGAAGACAACAAATAAGGAGGTGGCGGACAAGAAGGTAGCAGAGAAGGCAAAGAAGGAAAACAAGGCAACGAATTCAGATGATGAAGCGCATTCATATGCATACTCTGAAGATTACCTTGATAGAGAACCTGCCATTCTGCCCAGTAATCCTAAAGAACCAAGAAAACCAGGCGATTCACCACTTACTAAGATGACTCCTAGGAAGAGAACGAAAAATTAGTTGAAGAGGCACATAAAGCCTTCAAAGTACAAACAATCGCCTTACAAAAATGAGGCTAAGAAGATGAAGAAATAAAATTTAATATTGATGGTTTGTGGTAGGTACTTGGACGTTTTTGGATGTTTTTTGTAGGTACTTAGACATTTTTTCCTTGTTTTTTATGTTGTGGATGTCATTCTACTGGTTTTGGTTGCTTTAAGCTTTTCATTCCTGTACAACTAGATCGATTGTGGTACAACTAAATCAACTGTGATACAACTATATAAATCGTGGTACAACTACGCCAAAAAATACTCTTTTAGTAAAGGTTTATTTAATTTAATATCGATTTAAACTAATTACAAAATAATTGACGTAAAAAGAAAGTGGCGCCGAAAAATAAAATCAGTAACAAAGAAAAGGCGGCGCCGTCAAAATTACAAGGTAATTGTATCCAAAGTTTTGTGTTGTACCACCTTGTACATAGTTGTATTTTAGCAATTTTGAAGTATAATAAGTTATACGCATCATTCAGTAGAAATTTTTTAGTTGTACTAGTCAAATTAGATAAATAAAACGTGTTTAACATATTTTTGTATATTAAAAAACGAAAATCACATATTTCAAACGTTTTCATAAGAATGTGGCTAAGATTTACAAAGTAACAATGAAAGTATAAGGTAGATGGGAGAGGATGTAAAATTAAATAGAAGTTTCTCAAAAAAATTCAAAAAAATGTCAAGAGCCTGAGTCTCTGAATAACATTGATGTTTGCTTATTACTTATTACATATTTGAAGATAAATTAGTGTCTCGTAAGTAACATAGTTGTTTTTTAACATGTAGTTGTACCAAATACGAAACTTGTTATTCCAATTGTACTACAAAGGTGTACCAAGATTTTAAAAAATAGCATATGAAAATCTCGACTACATTCTACGTTGGTTTCTCTTTCGTCGATACTCTCCGACCGATGGAAACCTAGTCTCTTGTCTTTGTCCTTTCTTTTTGACATAACTTGGAGGTATGATACTTTGATCTTTTATATCTTCGGAAACATTCCACTCAGCCTTATCCAGTACTAAATAGATAGTCATATTATGCCCCAATACCCACTGCTGCATAAAATAATATTTCGAGCAAAATTTAGAAATATGTATTTCCTCATCTCTTGATTTTTCGAATTCCACGATGGCTGCTATGGCATGAGCACATGGATATTTGTCAATTTCTAAATGCTTACAGCTGTAACTTTTTTGAATCAAATTAACCAAATAACCTTTTCCATCGCGACCAGTCACATTGTACTCATGCTCAAAGTTGTTTAGCTCAAACGCTGTTAAGAACTTTTCCTCTTGAAATCTTGTGTGCATTTCACATTCTACAAGAGGAACTAGTATATGATCTTCTGGTACTTCGCTAGAACTCTTTTGATGCTTGTTAAACCACTCAGCTACTTTTTTCAAAATCGCATCAATCATAGGTTGTAAATGATACTTTCTTACATCTTTGAAAAGACCATTTATAGACTCAACAGAATTAGTGGTGTTTATGTTGTACCGCTGTCCTGTAAAATAACATCTTACTCATTTGCTCTCGTCAACACTTTCATCCAGATAAACGGCAGCGGAAGGGTACCTTTTCCTGAAAGCAACAAAGAGTTTTTTGAACTCAGACTCTGTATAAGCTTGCGCGCATTCTTCAAACTTCTTTACAACTGCATTTTTACTAACACCAAACACACGTGATTTCACATTCTAAGACAAATGATATGTACAATACCCATGATGAGACTTTGGGTACACCTCTCTGATCGTCTTGATTATACTTGCATTTCTTTTATAAACAAACACATTCTCATGATCATCTGGTACAAATTTTTTTAGCATGTTCAGAAACCACCTCCAACTAGCATCTTTCTCACCATCAACTACACCAAAAGCAATGGGGGTGACGTTCTGGATCTTGAGTTGTAGCAAAAACAAGTACTCCACCATACACATTTTTCAGATGAGTTCCATCAACAACAATCACTTTTCTCATTGATTTAAACCCTTCAATGCAAGCTCCTAATGTGATGAATAGGTAGTTAAACTTTTTTTCTTCATCTACCTCCACTCGTGTTACTGAACCAGGATTCATTCTCTCTAACATATGCAAATAAGAAGGTAATGTCCTATAACCTTCCACTGGATCTCTCTGGACATCATTAGCAGCTTGTTGTTTCCCTCTCCAAGTTGTAGCATATGAAACTTTAACACTGGTTCGTCCTTGAACCATACCTATGAGATTTTTTGGAGTTGGAGTGTTAAATTGCCTGGATAATCATCATGTAAGATGGGTGCAACCAATCGCGGCGTACCTCTTTTTTTCTTTTTGCTTGTACTTGCAGTTGAGCTAGAGCAAGTATGCATCTTCCAGTAGGTTCTAACCTAAAACCACTTTGCATTTTTAAGCTTCACAACTCATAAATACCAATTGCATCGAGTATCACGACATATTAATACATACAAAGCAGGTGTCGACTTGACTATAGTAATCTCAAAATAATTTAGATATATAGCTTTGTCAACTATATCTTGCGTTTGCCGCTTACTTTCAAATTCTTGGTCTAAAATCAGATTCATACCATCTTCCCATTCAACAGTCGAACCCTCACCTACTTCAACATCATGTGAATTGTTAACATCGTCATACATTCCAGGGTTATCATATGCAACTTCATCACGTGAATCATTGTCACCATATGATTGTTGAGGAACATAGTTAACATGCTCATACCGTTCTCATGGTTCCCAATCTGTGTTAAGAGCAAGGAGACCATCATTAACTCTAGCATCACTCGAAAACTCCTCATTGCTTACCACAACTCCACTTCCTCGATCGATTCTTAATGGTTTCTCGTAATTCTGATTTTCTGAGACACATTCAATGAGCTCCACATGCAAAAAACATTTGCACTAATCTCTAGTAACCGCTAAATATCATAAAACATATTCATCCTCTGAGATATATGTTGGCATCATAGGAGCCATTTTTGATAGAATGTAACTTAACTTCAGCTTCATCGTAGTTACATCTAGTACAATCTTCCTACATATTCTACTAACCAAGCAGGAGTGAGTGATCTCTTCCAAAGACTTCTTCATCACTAAACTATAAACCTTACTTTCTTTTCGATTTCATCGTATATCATCTCCGTCACTTGAATAGTATCCTCCATAATCAAAATATATGACTGTGCCACGAAAATTACTCATCGCACTCTGAAAAAAAACAACAACATTGGCATGTATCAAAACGAAGTTGAACCAGTTATACAAGTTATTCTAGCTGTACCTATAGTGTTAGTTGTACCAATTTATCACCATCTAATAACAATACAATTTCACCTTTGAATCTAGAGATAATCAGTGTAGCATGCATACAGACTAAGAAAATTAGTTTCATATGCACGTATAGGTCGAGCTATTCAAGAATTCAGAGTAAATCGAAGAAAACCCCTTTAATTGTAACTTTCCCCCAATTTTTTAAAAAATTATTGAGCTTATTAAAGAGGTAGATAATGAAGAGTCTAGGAAGAGGAGGTCACGAAGATGAGTTGTAGTTGGAATAGAGTTTGATGAAGAAATGGATTCCTGAAGAAGAAGATGAAAGCTGGAATCGAAAGCTTCGGTCTAGATCTATTTTCTTTTTTCTTATTTTTCTTTTTAAATTTATATATAATAATTTTATGTAATTTACTATTTTAATATAATAGATAAGGGGTAAAATAGTCATACTATTAAGTTTGTAAAGAAGATAGATCATGAAAAATAAATTTGTCCATATAAAATATTTTTTTCCATTTGGGTTATAATAAAATTCTTTCTTAGTTATTTGTTACTACCTTTGCGATGGGTTTTCATCTCCTGTGCTATTACATGCAAGGAGGTTTTTCTTTTTTGAATTACCATGCATTCATGGTATTTTTCAAGTTTTTAGAGCATCTTTATCGGTGGAGTTCTCCATCCGTCTCTCAAAAATAAAATTAATAAAAAAAAAAAAGAAGAGAAAGAAGTAGAGAAATAAAGAAACCACTCTCTGCAAAGAGACTCCCGTTTCTTGCCAAGAAACTCAAATATTTTTATCCGATAAAAGTAATTAAAAATACAAATATAAATCAAAATAAATAAAATAATATTTTTTCTTTATTAAGAAACCCAAATGAATTTTCCCCCGTTGAGGATGCTCTTATGTTTTAAAATTTAGATGCAAAGTTTAAAATATCTATATTCAAAAACTTAGGGGAAAAACAAAAAATATTTATGTCCTAATTAACAGAATGAATCTTCGTTTGCAGTTTCTTGTACTAGAATTTTACTCGCGCGTTGTGCGAATTCCACAGTTAACTTTTTTTTATTTAATGATTTTTGTTTAAGTAATATTATTTCATAAATTTTGTACTATCTTTTGTAATTTTAAATTAAATTATTATGACTATGATAATTGTCATGACATCTACACATACCATAACAAAATATTATGATCTTGGCTTAGTTTTATCTTAGAGTATGTTCGTAACATATTTTAGGTAATTTTAGTCATATTGTGAACCATTAACTTTATTTGTTTTCATTCTTTTGAGATCTTATTTTCTTATTGAGTTCCTAACATTTTTTTTCATAAAATTAGTATCGTGTTGTTCTGAAGATTTTTTTGATGGAACACATTTAATTTGGAATTTAGTTTCCAAGCAAATATTTTTTTTTGAATTATGGTATAGATTTACATTTTCGCTTGAGATATATTACAAAAACTTGTTATAATATTTATCATGTTTGTAATTGTTATATCTTTCAAGAATCTTGTAGTCATCGATTTTTGTTATTCTAAATCAAGCATATAGAAACATGAAGATTTTCATATTTTCGATATTAAATCACCCTTTAAATTTTTGATTTTTTGTTTACAAATTTCTATACATTGTATTTAGAGTAAGAGAAATTAAAAAGTGCACACCTTATTTTCTTGTCTTGACAAAAAATTATCATGTTCTTAGTTAAATTAGATATCATCTTTCATTATTAAAATATGTGTTTAATTTTTCTTTTTTCTTTTTTCTTTATAATTATTTATTTTTTACTTCAAAATATTTTTTCTTAACACTTATGATGCAATATATCAGTTTATCACATAGGGTGAGTAATTAAAAAATCATATGAACTCATATTATATTAACGAAAATTTATGATTACTAAGTAGTAGTAATTAAATAGAAAATGCATTAAAGATACGAATATTAAAATAGTATTAAAAAATTATTTTTTTGAGGAGGGCAACGACAATGGCGATTTGGATCTAGGTTTTCATATGGTTAAGATTTGCTGGTTTCGAAGGGATTTTTCATCACAGCGATGTGGATATGGGTGTCTGCGAGGTCCGGCGCTGGTTAAGGTTTGGTGTTTGGATCCCGATTGGTCCTGGCGGAGGGGTTTTTTGGGAGGCGTCGGGGATGGAGTTTCCCGTTTGCGATCGGAGGTCTGGCTCTCTGGGTTTGTTTGGGTTCTATGGTTCGAATCTATTGGCTGGGATGTGTGGATTTATTCAGGATTTCACAGCTTGGAGGAGGACAAGGCTCAGCGGCTCCAGGGTACTACACGACGGTTTCTGTCTGGTTTTCTCTCAGAGGGACTAGTTAGTAATGGGGTCTCAAGATGCTTCCTTTGGTTGGGTCAACCACGATGGGTGGGTGTATGGTGTGAGGAGAGTGTGGGTTTATGGTTTAGTGCAACTGGCGGACTGATTTTGTGGGATCTGTACTTTCGAATCAGTGGCGATTTCGTGGGATCTGCTTTTCTGGGTTTCGATTTAGTGGCGTTGTCCAAGGGATTTGCTCAGTTATGGCTACTAAAGGTTTTGGAGAAGATTGGTGCGTGGGATGGGCTTTCACAGCTCTGGGTACGGAATTTGTTTCCAGTTTTGGCTAGAGATTTGATTGTCTATCTCAACCTTTCCTTAAGAAAATCTCACCAGCTGCTATGGCAATATTCTGTGAGTTTTTTAGGAAGTTTTTCCAATCATTCCTTTCTTGAGGAGGATTTTCGATTAGCTAATTTTGCGCTCTCAAGCTATCAAATACGAGGAGTTTGCTGGGCTAGTTCCCCTCATTCTCTTTCAATCGCTAAACACTTACAAAGCAGAGGCTCACGTTCGAAATTTCCGGCGGTTTTGATCTTTGTTTCTGGTTGGTTTCTCTTTGCTCGGTTAAGGATGACACAGGGTGGTTTTCTGGTTAAGGGTGGGAAGCAGTCTGAGGCTGTTTCCAAGGTGTCCACGCTGCGTATCAAGGTGCCGAGGTTTGATAATTCAGCTCTTATTGAAGGATATTCCAAGACTTTGATAGGAAGATGTATGAATCCAAAAATCCAGGATGTCGGCAATTTAATATATATGCTTCCACGCATCTGGAAAGTGGAGGATCGGGTTGCTGGAGCTGATTTAGGGATGGGTCGTTTCCAGTTTGATTTTGATCAAGAGGAGGATATCAACATGGTTTTAGCTATGGAACCTTTCCACTTTGATTGTTGTATGCTGTCCATTGTGCGTTGGAAACCGGTGGTGGATGAAAGGTATCCATCGGCTATAATGTTTTGGGTTCGCGTTTTGGGGGTTCCTTTGCATTTTTGGGCACCGCCAACTTTTGATTCTATTGGAGAAGCTCTAGGAGAGGTAAAACAGATTGATTTGGATAATGGACGTATCCAGGTCATTGTTGATGGTTTTAAACCTTTGTGTTTTGAGACTTACGTGGAGTTTCATAGTGGTGAGGAGACGTTGGTTACATTACGTTACGAGCGGCTCCATGGCTCCTGCTCCAAGTGCTTTAGTTTGTGTCATGACAAAACGGAGTGTCCTCTTTTGCGGGTTTCTCGGCCTGAGCAGGAGGCGGCTCCCTGCGGTGTTGGTTCTCGTGATAGAGTGGGTCCGGATGCGAAGCCAATGAGCTACAAAGGCGTGGTGATTAATGGGGAATCGAAGGAGACATATGGTCGTAAGGGGGCTGGTCAAGGTTTCCAAGGAGGTAAAGGGAAGGAGGTGGTACATTCTTTCCCTGCGGAAAAATCAAAGTATGGGAAAGGCGGACGTGTTTATCATGGTAAGGTTGCTAGGCATGGCGGTGAGGGAACGTCTAAAGGGTTTCCGAAACCGTGTGGGGTGGTGTCGGAAGCTCCTGTTGGTGGGGTAGAAGTGTGTAGGGAGGGGGCAGAACGATCTACGGTTAAGGCGCGACGGTCACTGGATTTTGAGGCGGAACCGAGTGAGATTACGGAGACGGTTTCTGGAGCTGGTGCTTTTTCTGATGGATTTGTGCAGGGGACTTCTGAGGATCGGGTCACTGGCGTGGAGAGTAAGGATGAGGGGTCTCGGGATATGGTTCATGAGGATAAGTTTCCTGAGGAAACTATGGTCCATAATGAGAATGAGGAGATGAGGGCTGATGATATTTCGGCGGCAATGACAAATGGGAGTGGTGATACGCTGACTGATGCTGTTGTGTCTAGTGGTATAGCTGTTGAGATGGCACAAGAACGCTCAGCGGAAGCAGTTACTATCATGGAACCGGTTAAGCTGATACCGTTCGGTCTTCCCGTGGTCAAAAAGAAGTCTGGTGCGGGAACGTTAGTGTTGCCAGGAGTTTGTTCGAAGAAGCGTCACGTTCAGATGCTGGTCTCTCCTAGGAAGAAAGCGGCATCGAAGAATACGGTTCGAATTGGGGAAGGGCTTTACCCGACAGGAAACAAAGGTGGTACAAGCATACAGGGATCTCATCCCACTTTCAAATCATCATCGGAATAATGCGAGTTTTAAGTTGGAATTGTCAGGGGATGAGTAATAAATTGACAATAAGCTATCTGCGGGAGTTATGGAAGAAATATAAACCGGATTTTTTATTTCTTTCTAAAACAAAGCAGGATTTTAATTTTATGCAACAATTTCAGTTTCATTTTGGTTATGATCATATTGTAACGGAAGACCCAAGTGGCACTAGTGGTGGTCTTTCCTTATTTTTTAATAAAGAATTTGAGGTTCAAATTTTATATGTTAGCAATCGTATTATTGATATTGAGGCAAATATTAAAGGGAAACGCGTTTTCCTTTCTTTTGTGTATGGCGATCCGGTTATTAAAAAACGGAGCGAAGTATGGGAGCGTCTAACACGCTATGGCATATGACGTTGTGATCCTTGGTTTCTTATTGGAGATTTTAACGAAATAACGGATAATCATGAGAAGCGAGGGGGTAATTTGAGAAGTGCATCAACTTCAACTTTTGTGCCTTTTAATAATATAATCTCTAATGGTGACTTGTTGGAGTTTCCTAGTTTTGGAAACCTTTTGTCTTGGCGAGGGTGGAGACATAAAAAATTGGTTCGATGCCGGTTAGACCGAGCTTTAGCTAATGAGTATTGGCATACACTTTTCTCTTTCTCACATGTTGAGTATTTAGCTATGATAGGATCGGATCATCGCCCAATTCTTGCGACTATTGAGGATAAGAAACCAAAGGGTCGGAAGCAATTTAGGTTTGACAAACGCTGGATTGGTAAGGAAGGGTTGGTGGAGGCTATAGCGGAGGGATGGAGAGGTACCCTTACCGGGGGCGGTTTATCTGCTAAAATTGTAAATTGTCGCCGCGAGATTTCTCGATGGAGGAAGAAAACTGACTCCAATGGTCAGGAGGATATTGAACGTTTAAAATTGGCTATCGAGCTAGCTCAAGATGATGACCTTTGTCCACCTGAGCAACTGTTAGAACGTAATCTTAAACTCAAGGAGGCCTACAAGGATGAGGAATTATTTTGGCAGCAAAAAAGTAGGAATAGGTGGCTCCGGGAGGGTGATTATAATTCTGCTTATTTTCATGCACAGACAAAACAGCGGCGGTCTCAGAATAGGATAGCAGGTTTACATAATATAGGAGGGGTCTGGTGTACTAAGGAGGCAGAGGTTCGGGGTATCGCTGAAACCTATTTTATGGATCTTTTTACCTCATCATCGCCCTCGAGCTTTGATGAGTTTCTGAATGAGATTAAACCAATGGTCACAGCACAGACGAATGAGCGGTTAACGGCTCCAGCTACGGAGGCCGTGGTTCTAAAGGCACTGTTTATGATGCATCCGGAAAAGGCTCCAGGGCCAGATGGTATGACGGCCTTATTTTTTCAGAAATTTTGGCACTTGGTGAAATCTGATGTTCGGGGGACGGTTAATAATTTTTTACGGCAGGGGGTTTTTGATGAAAGTTTGAATATGACGAATATTTGCTTAATCCCAAAAACCGAGCGCCCAACACGTATGACGGAGTTTCGTCCCATTAGTCTTTGCAATGTAGGTTACAAGATAATATCAAAGGTTTTGTGTAATCGGTTGAAGAGGGTTTTACCAAATCTGATTTCCGAGACACAATCTGCTTTTGTTCCTGGTCGCCTGATTTCGGATAATATTCTTATAGCTCAGGAAATGTTTCATGGCTTACGGACCAACCAGTCTTCTAAGAGCAAGTTTATGGCGATTAAGACAGATATGAGTAAGGCGTATGATCGGGTGGAGTGGTCTTTTATCGAGCATTTATTAAGGAAGTTAGGGTTTGCTGACAGATGGATAGACTGGATGATGTGGTGCATATGTTCGGTTAAATATAAGGTTCTTATTAATGGACAACCAAAGGGGTTGATTTCTCCGCAAAGAGGACTTCGTCAGGGTGATCCCCTCTCACCTTATCTTTTTATTCTTTGTACTGAGGCATTGGTCGCAAATTTTAAGAAGGCAGAGAGGGATAAAATGCTTACGGGTCTGAGGGTTGCCAGAGCTTGTCCTCCCATCTCGCATTTGTTGTTTGCGGATGATAGTTTATTTTTCTGCAAGGCCACGCGGGGAGAGGGTGAGACAGTTCTGCGGATTTTACAACAGTATGAACGGGTTTCGGGCCAACAGATCAATTTCTCAAAATCATCATTACAATTTGGGCATTCTGTAACGGGACCCGTTCAGATGAAAATGAAGGCTCTTTTAGGTATTTCAACTTTAGGAGGAATGGGTTCTTATCTAGGCCTCCACGAAAGTTTGGGTGGTGCGAAATCAAAAATTTTCGCTTTTATTAAAGAACGTCTTCAAAGTCGTATTAATGGGTGGACTTCTAAGTTCCTTTCAAAGGGTGGTAAG
>OVAN01007515.1:0-19557 GCA_900406275.1 Anastatica hierochuntica | reverse complement strand
GTACTAACTGTACGCTTGCAGTGATTTCTTGGGTGAAAACCTGATCCATCACAAGGCCTACCATATGTTGATTCTAAATGATTCTTCTCTTCTTTGCTTCTTTTTATAAATCTTTGAATCAACATCCAAACTTCATGGTTCCACACACATCTTTTGCTCCATTTTGATTCTTCTTCATTCCCTTTTGCTTCTTTTGATTCATCTTCACTCCCTTTTGTTTCCTTTGATTCTTCTTCATTTTTCCTTGATTAATGCTTGTTATTCACTTCATTTCCACCAATAATCAAGTTCCAAAGTCCTCTCTTTCTTGTCAAGATCCATTTCCTTACAAAATGCAAAGAAATGCATGCAAAATGCGAATAATCCTAAACTAGACTTAACTAGAAACTATATGAATTCTAACACCTAAATGCATTATATACAACCTAAATGCAACTAAAACACATACTAAATGATGTTAAATATACGTTAAATTATATACACATCAACTCCCGCAGACTTGTCATTTGCTTGTCCTCAAGCAAACAAACAAGGACGATCCCGGAAGAGAAGTTTGAAAGTGGGAACACAAAGCCGCACTAGAAAGAAATGCCTTATGCCTAATGTCCTAAAGAGAAGTAAAATAGTGCATGAATAAACAAAGACTCATCGTACTTCGTCATATTCATCAGAAAACCATCTTTAGGAACCTAGGCTAGGCATCCACAAGTCACTTCCTCAACGAATCTCATTAACATTCAACTAAGCTTTCACGTGCGTTCTTTACTTATGGGCAAAGTATCTAATCCATTTGGCTTGGTAAGAGAAAGGCTAATGATAATAATATGTGTTAAAAGAGAAGGTTTCACTCATATTTTAAGTGGTTTCTCTCAAAAAGTAGTGCAAGACATTAGACAAAAGCGAGGTGGAGTCAAACAATTAATGCATACAGGGTCTTACTTACCTCTAATGATTCCCACCCAAAAATGCCTAAGTCAACTTAACTACCCTTTTTGTTTCCCATTAAGATCCTTGAAACCAAGATCCTTTTACTCACTTAAGCTCATTTTTCTCTTTCTTGTTATGAAAACTAGAGATTTATTTCCATTATGTACTTAGCTTCTAACCTTCTTTCTATTTTTCTAGAGCCACTTTCTAATCAAACTCTTTAATTCGTTTTTCTTTTCTTAAACTTTAAGTATGTACTCTTCTAGACTTTTCTTATAATCGCTAAGGTTAGAGCTATTCCTTTTCTAATCTCTAGTGCCTTTTCTTCTTCTTTTTTTTCTTTACTTTTTTTTTCATTTTTCTCTTATTACCCAACCAAACTTTGGATAGTCTAACTTTAAAACTCTACTTCCCATGGTTGAGATACCAAAACACTCTCATACCCAAAAACCAAGATGAACATCAAAGAACAACCTCCCTAAATTTCTAATTAGCCTTAAAGTGAGGCTAATATTAAGGAAGCACTCCCTTGTCGTTTATCTTCTTTGCACACGGGTTTTTACCCATGTGTGCACTTTCTGAAAGAGGCCTCACAATCAAATTATTAGGGGGCTTGAAAGAAATGTTTAAGGGTTGATAAGGGTGAGGTAACTACTCTAAAAGTGAGAGTAACTACTTTAAAAGTGAGAGTAGCCACTTGAGCTAAGAAAGGGTGGTAAAAATCGATAAACATAGCCCAAAAGTCTTGTGTTTATCCACGGTTAAGGATGACTAAGCCCATAAGAAAGATTATTAAGTCAAATTTAAGTTTCACTTGGTTGAGATTGGCCTTAAAAGATAACAAGCTTCAACATTCACCTAAGACTTTAAGAGATTAACTCCAAAGATGGATTTTCCATTGAATTCTAAGTGGTCTAAGCATTATTGTACTTCTAATGAGGACACTAAACATTAAGCAAGACTTAACTATCTACAAGGCAATCCTATTTGTTCCCTATGAAAATGCAATCCTATATGAAAAAATTTGAAAAAATTATGCAATTTTGCTATACAATGCAAGACTCAAGGTATGAGAAAGGAAAACAAGAAAAAGAAAACATGAATTAGTAACTACTCCCTCCCCCGGACTTAAATTTCACCATCTCTGTGAATCTTAAACCGTGAGAGAGAGTTTTAAAACACAAATGCAAGCAAATGTATATACGAGGGTAATGGACTTGTACATTGCACCAATGTGTATGTATGAGTGGAGGAGTTTTGGATTTGGAAGGAGAATGCTCTTGAAGCTCCTTTATTCTCTTTGGGATTCTTCCCATGTGCTTTCTTTATTGGCCTTTGATGTGAGTTAGGTACCTAAAAAGAGAATAGGTAATGTAAGTATTGATGGAGATGACAAAAACCAAATGATATGCCAAGAAGGGGTGTAAACCATAATCAATTCAAGCACAAAAGTAATTACTTAATTGGTTCTACTCAAGTCAATTTAGCAAAATCATTCAAACAACTTCCAAACGCAAGCTTTAATCAACATTCGCTTTCCTATGTATTCATGCTAAATCCATTTCTTAAGACAAAATCAAACTCAAATTCATGAACTAGACACTTTCCTAGGTTATGTATATTTTAATTTATTCATGAATTCAAACAAGTAACTTAGGAACTAGCTATTTATCATGAAGCTAAGATCAAATGCACCAATCCATTGCTAATAAGGAACCACACGAAATCAAATTCATGCATAAACACTACTATTAGGCGTCCCTAATCAAGTGTCTAAATCAAATTCAAACAATTCATTTAGCAAGCAAGATTCAAAATGCATCTTAAATCAACAAGCTCAACTCAAAGAGATACAAGCTTTTAACTTCCCTAAAGAAATTTTCAAGCCAACCAAGACACAAACAAACTCAAAATTAACTTAAAGCATAATATAAATAAAAGGATATTCATGGGATTGCCTCCCAAGTGCACTTTGTTTAAAGTCCCTTAGCTTGACTTTCTTTTTAAGGTTCCCTTGATGAAGCCTTGTATCACTCGGCTCATATTCATCATAGAACCACCCCTTGAATGTCTTCATCCTTATTTCTTCAAAAGGAATCCTTCTTAGATCATCTATGCTCACTTCTTTGGTGGAGATTAATCCAAAGTCCTTGTCAAAAGGCTTTTCCATTGAAGATTCTTCGTCTTGAACCCTTTGTTGAGGTTCCTCAATGTCCTCTCTTTGTTTCTCCTTAGACTCTTCCTTATCGACGTCCTTATTGACCATAAAGATAACATGTGATTCTTCTTTTGTTGAGAGACTCCTTTCCTTTTGTGCATCATCCTCAAACTTGTCATTCATAGCTTCCATACTAGAATATTCAAAGAGTTCTTCAAATTCATTGATGCTCTCTTCTTCTTCTTGAACATCATCTAGTGTGGCTTTTTCTTTGCTTGAGGTTTCAACATCATCAGTGGACATCTCCCCTTTATATTTTCTAAGTTGGGTCACTAATACACTCTTCAAAAGATCCTCAAGGTTCTTCCCGATCGTGCCTACTACTTCCTTGATGTCGTTGGATGAATCACTTGATATGCAAACGGTCTCGACTGCATCATCATATCTTATCACAAGATCTTTATCTACCGTGCATCCAAGTTGTGATTTAAGCTCTATAATAGCTTCTTCGGCCTCAATTAGGAATTCATCCTTGCATTGTTATTCCTCTTCAAAACTCTCCTCAATAACAATTGTATTTTCTTCAAATTCTTCGGTTTTGTCAAGAGGGAGCTCTTCTTTCTCTTCAACCGTTTGTTTAGTCCTTGTGTTGGTTTCCTCCACATGTTTCATTTTATCTTCCATTTGAGAGCCAAAGTTGTTGGCCGTATCTTCTATCTTGGTACAAATGGAATCGAAGTGTCTTTCTATCTCAATCCTTCCCCTTTCTTGTCCTTTCAACAACTCCTTAAGCAAGTTGTGGTTTTCATCTTCTTTTGAGACTTGGGAAGAATGACTCTCTTGATTTTTGCATTCCACTTTCCAAGAATTGGATCTCTCACCCTTTTCATATTGACTTCTTTGAGTATAGTCCCCAAATGGTTGATGATTAATGGCGTCCATCCTATCAAATCTTTCATGCATCTCATTCTTGAACTCCTTTTGCGATTGTACCAAAGCCTTAAGGATGTTGTAGCTCTCTTCAATCTTCAAAGCTTTGGGAGAATGAAGTTCTTGAATATTGTAAGGTTCATTTCTAGGATGGTATCTCTCACCATATTCATGTGAATTCCTTGGACCATAATACCCATGTGGTTGACGCTCCCTTGAGGTGGATGGCTTATAAACTCCATGGTAGCTAGGGGGTTTGACGCTACCTCTCTTTCTTGTTCTTCCAACATGAGCTTCAACTTTGAATCCATATAAGAAGACATCTCCTTTTTTCTTTGTGATTGACCTTGCAAAAAGAACAAACACTTGGAAGAAAGTTAGTATCCAAACAAAAATAAACAAACCATAAAAAGAAAGCTTTGTCTAAGGAAAGATTAAAATCCTAATGTGAATCTACTTAGTTCCCCATCACGTGACGGACTAGAGATGTGATGGACTTTGGTAAGGCTTTATTAGAGGATTGAAGCTATTCCTAGAAAAAGGATCCCCCTTATCGATAAACCCACTCTCGTGACAGAGATATATTCACCTATACACGTTACAAGGCTCAACTCTCGTTTGTTGCCTATCTAAACATGTATGTGATAGTATATCTCAAGCCCTTCTAGCCATTTAACACCTTGGTGTCCCATTGGGCAAACTACTCTCGAAGCTCAAGGTGAAAACCATAGATCTAGTTCTCTCAAGCATTTCATCGAACACTTTCTAGGCGTCAATGAGCAAGCAAACAACTATGAAGAACTAAACTAGATCTAGTAGGAATCTATGCCCAAATCTAGCCTTATCATCCATCACAACCCTAGATCTATCCCTAGCCTACCGTATTTCAAGATCCAAGAAGGATCTAGTCACTAAGAGTCATGGAAATCCAAAGAAAAGAGTTGGGTCTTTGAGCTCCCATGGTCTTAGATAAATAGATCTAGAGAAAGAGATGAAGAAGAAAAGATCCAAATCACTCAAGAAAAATAAAGAGTTATTACAAAGTCTTAGATCTTAAAATAAAAGAAAAGTGTTTTTAAGCATAAAGAAACATATGTTATGTTCTTGGTACATAAGGAGGCTATATATACTAAAAGAATGAGTGAGGAAGCCCTAAAAAAGGGTTTCATCTCGTCAAAGTCGCCTGCCATCGACTCAAGGAAGGCTACCATCAACCCTTGGGTCGATGGTGGATCACCTTGGGCAGAAAGGCTGTCAAGGGAGGCTAGCATCGATCCAAGGTTGGCCACCATCAACCTCTGGGTCGATGGCAGGGCCCCTTGGCAGCTTCTTGTGCCTTCTTTCTTCTCTTGGATGCCTTGCTTGATCCCAAATTATTCCATAGTGTTTAACTCCTTTTGTCCTTGGGTTTTAGCTCGAATTACACCTTAGATTCACCTCTAGAGCCTCCATGAATCCATCTTGAAAATGCAAAGAAAGTGGTATGGAAAATCGAATAATCTTAAGCTAGACTCAACTTAGAAACTATATGAATTATAACACCTAAATGAATTATATACAAACTAAATGCAACTAAAACATATATTAAATGATGTTAAATATACATTAAATTATATACACATCAAAAGCCTCAACAACCAGCCGGTTCTACAAAAGAAGAAGAGAATCATGCTATGCTTAAGAAGCTAGTGGAAAGACAAAATGAGACAAAGGCCGAGCTCAACAAGAATTTTGGGGAGATGAATGTGAAGATAAAGTATATCTACCGAGACATGAATGTCAAGCATGAAGCTCTTGCTTTACATGTCAAGGTAATAGATTCCTAACTTCAACAAGTGATCTTGGACCGTAAGGGAAAATGAGTAGCTAAAAAAAAGGGAGAATCAAGCAAAGACTTTTGCAATGCCTTCTTAGAAGAGATCGACCACACTCCTCAACCATGGGACGATATTGTCTTTACTCTTAAGAGGAAAAGATTATTGATGATTTTGAGAATTTATTTTTGAATCCTCTTGATGAGATTGTTGATTGCTTGGATGTGGATTTGGTTGGGAACCCGGATTTTAATGAAGGTCATGACGAAATTGACCTTGAAATTGAAGAGAGAGATGCTCCAATTGGAAAGGAGCTTTCCAAAAAGGACACTCCTTTGGCTAAAGGAGGTGTCAAGTTTGAGAAGGAAGAAGAAGAACCTTTGTTTGTTGATAAAGTTATTAAGGAAGAGGTTTTTGAGGAAGATAAGAAGGATGAAAGCTTTAAACAAGAAGAGAAACCAAATGACTCAAGGGATGAGACATTAAAGAAAAAGGAAAATATTCCTAGGTATATGGCTAGAGGAGAAGAGGTGAGTGAGGAAGACTTCCCCATTTTGATTCTTCCGGTTCTTAAATCCACACTCCCATACTCTCAATGCTTCAAGAAGTAAATCCTTGAGTTGCATTACAAAGAACTCAAGAAGAAAGGTCTTTTGGATATTCCCCAGGAGTGGGAAGAAGAAGCTAAGACAAATGACATTGTCAAAAAGAAGTTGGAAAAGGCCATTTCTCAACGGGACAAGGTTGAGAAGTTCATGAGGGAAAATGAAATCCCAACAAATATAGCCATTGAGACGACTCTAAAGAAGAGCAATGATGAGAGAAGGTTTCTAATTCCATGTGCTCGTAAGGATTACCATTTTGAGGATGCTTTGGCGGATACCGGTGCTATTTTGAATGTCATCTCACTAGGCCGTGTGAAAGAACTTGGATTTCAACACAAGATCAAGAGAGGAGCGGATCCCCTCTTACTAGGGGATGCATCTAAAAAGACTCCTATGGGAAGGCTTGAGAACATTTAGCTAAGAGTGAACAATACACTTGTTAACTGTGACTTTGTTGTTGTGGATACTAAGTCCAACCAAGCCAAATTCCCATTGATCTTAGGAACTCCATTCCTCCTTACTACCGGAGCTTCAATAGACTTTGATACTAAATGGCTCATCTTGAAAAGAGTTGATGAAAGAGTTTCCTACCCAATGCTTAAAACCAAGAGAGACAATGCTTTTTGTGGTACGGTATACTAAAGGGAACCAAAGAAAAAGGATAGGATTTGAGAGGAGAAAGTCTATGAGAACTTGGGAAAGGATGGATTTTGGGATTTACTTCATAAGGAAGACCTCAAAGGAGATGTACCCCACGAAAATTTGGGTTTGATAATGGATAAAACCAACCCTCAAGGGCCAACCTTCAAGCGTAGCTACAATCCCCATTTCATCAAAGGCAATGGAGTGAAAAACTTCAACAAGATTAGGGATTGAGTTATAAGATAGTCTCCACGAGGACCTAACCATGAATAAGTGGTCCTTAATCTCACCAACCAAAAAGAAAGAAGAAGGGTCAAGCTAATAACCTTAAACAATCGCACTTGAGAGGCAATCTCATGCATATCCTTTGTAAATATTTCTTTTTTAAGTCTTTAATTTTCATGTTTTTAATTTTAATAATGATGATTATGTCTTCGCAAAACCTTGTTCCAAAGACATTCTTTTGCTCTAAGCTTAGGTGCCAAAGGAGAACTAATCAAGGAAAGGATCAAAGCCAAAATGGAGTAATAAATGGACAATTCAAACAAGTCGATATGACTTAATACTTAAGAGCATTCCATTTGGCTAAGGTAAGTTCTCTTAAATTCAAGAATTTCATTTGCATTTCACCATTTTAAAAGGATTTCAAGAGTGATTTTGCAAAATCTTGATTTGAGAAAACTAAACCATTTTTGATCCATTTAAAAACCTTTGGTCCTAATTTTTCAAAGCTAAGCTTGATCTCCCCTCCAAAATTGTATTTAAAGATTTTAAGGGTGATCTTATTAAACTTTTGCAAAATGGTTATGAGAGAATTCTCTAAGGACCACTTTTGCAATTTTTTGAAAATTTCACCAACTTGGACATTTGAGCATTATTAGCACATGTTGTTTGAAAAAGTTACAACTCTTTTTCTCTTAGCATCACTCATCGACGTACTCAATCATTCAAAGCTAAGCTTTGTGTTCTTGAAAGCTTTAAGAGAAATCTTGAGATTTTTCACAAGAATCATCCATTTTTGCAAGCATCTCACAAGCTCTCTACTTCTCACATTCATATATGCATCAAGAAACCAAAGGTATGGATAAAAAGTTCTTCTCTTTTTGATGATGATTTTCGATTTTCATGAAAATAAGAGAGTTAGATGTTGTTTGTGAGCTATCTTGGTAGCTAGAGCTTAGTTGTTGAGTTTTTATGGATTGAATCTTCCTAAAAACAACTAAAATTGCTTGAATCATGGATTTTTCTTCTTGGTGAATAGTACTAATGAATTGTGTTCTTGAGAGAATTTTGGGAAAAATTAGTTTAATTGGTTATTGTGTTGAATTCATGGTACATATGCTTGATTTACATGAAGAGTTCAAAGAGTTTGCAATTTTTGAATGATGTCCTTTGATGCTTAGAATTTTCGATTTAAATGAGCTAAAAGGATTGCTTTTGAACCTTCATTTAAGTTGTCATTGCATTGTTATGTTATTTAGAAGCTTGCTTTACTTGTTTTTCTTTTTTGAAAACTCTGAGCATTGTTCATTACCATTGAATTTGGATAAATTATACTAAGTGCACAATTATCCGAATTCAGCAAAGGTCTTTGAATAATTTAAATGGACATTCTCTTGGTAAATCTTATAGAGATCTTACTCATGACAAATGCATTATTCGGTTACTTGTGAAATTTTGAAAATGCTAAGCTTGGAGGTGGCCGAATATTTTGATCATTTTTGAAGAGAAATTTCGGTCCATGTGCATTCTTTTGATATAGCATTTTGATTGAGTGTTTTGGTTAAGGAAGTATGCTAAGAATCAATAATTAGTATGACTTGTTTTTGAATGTTTAAAATTGATTCAAGGTTAAATACTTTTTAAGCATTTACATTCGTTTTTCAAAGAAATTTTGAAATCACGATATCTACTTTCTTTTGTAGATCCGAAAAATGGCATCAAGTGAACAACCAAATGTGACTTACGCATGTTGGTATGATGAGGAGACAAGCCTTTACTTGCATCTCCAAGAAAATGCCAAGGTCGTTGGGACAACTTGGGCAGATGAGGACATTTTGAGGGAGATGAAGATTCATAATCAAGTGAAGTACTTGATTAGGAAAATGGATATGGGGCACATTCTATCAATGAACCAACCGATTTACCGTCACCCCACTCTCCAATTCCTCTCAATGGTTAGCATGGTACAAAGACGTGGTCCTTATGAAAGCGCCGTGTACCTCACTTTTAGAATCAAGGAGGACTTTTACAAGGTACCTCTTGAGGAGATTTGTCAAGTATATGAGTTTGATCCAACAAAGGAAAATTTTGGCTATGGGTACAGACTTGAATCAAGGATACTTTGAGAGCGAATATCACTTGGAGAATATGATGAAGGTTCGGGCAAGCTATCAAAGGTTTGAATCCCAACCATTCGATACCTTTTGGAGTTGTTTGGGAACACATTTGTGGGAAGAAGCTCGCCTGAACTAGTGAGCCCCTTGAGTTTAAAGCTATTATTCCAAAGTGTCAAGACGGTTATGAAAGGACCAAGTGGGGGAGATAATGGAAGACCTCGAGGGAAACAATGTGAACAACGGAGATGTCTTCATCTTCGAGATGTTGGATTACCATGAAGAGTTGAGGACCACGAGTAAGCCTTTGATACGTATAGGCGGGTTCCTCACTCCATTGTTTCTCCATGTGGGAGTTAACCTTGGGTTTCTGAAGTTGAAGGGAGAACGAAAAATGGACATGAATCATTTGGTTAAAGAGAAGTTTCTATATGGATACCATAGTTTCATCAACATCCAAGTGATATATTTGTTCATTGATGAGGAGAGACAAAGAAAGACGTGCTACTTACCTTTACAAGAGCACACCACGACCACTAAAGATGAGAACCTCTCAGTCCGTCTACCTTAACACCTACTTGTCAACCGTCACTCCCTACCGAGTGAGCCAAGAATCTACAAGTCCGATCTCCATGAGCCAAAACCGAACCAAGAAGATGAAAATACTTTCGAATTTGAGTACCAAAGAGATGAACCACCCGCGGATTACCAAAAAAGTGACTACGAGATGTACTTGTAAAGAAAGGTGAATGACCAAGAGAAGATCATAACGAAACAAGGAAACTTTCTCAGTAAATTGTGGAGGAGGATGAAGAAGAGCGACAAGTATAATCGCTATGCCACATCAAGTGAGGAAGAAGCGGAAGATAAGGATTCAAGTGGTCATGAACACCAACAACCCAAGGCACTCGGTAGCTCTTCCGCCATTGGTGATCTGCGAACCACAAGAGCATGGAATGCATCAACCAAGGACTTTGTTTCAAGAGCCATCCCGGAGGAAGCATGGGAAAGATCCCGTTGGCTCATCTTCATCTCGACCAAAAAGATCAAAACGCACCAACAATGAGCCCGATTCCTCCGCTGGATCCACAAGACACTCATACATATGAGTTGTCAAAAGGTACACCTACTATCCCTTGTATATACCATTGCATATTTTCGTTTTATTTATGCGTTTTTAATAAGTCACTCTCACAGTTTAAAATTCACCAAGACAGTGAAGTTTAAGTCTGGGGGAGGGGCTTAATACTAATGCTATTTTGAGTTTTGTTGTTTTCTTTTCATGCATATTGAGTCTTGCATTGTAGATAGTTATGACTTATAAAAAACCAAAAAAAATCAAAAAATTTTCAAAAATTCAAAAAGATTTTCAATTTGTTTTCAAAGTTTTGCATATAGATTGCATACATTTGTGAATATTTAGTTTGATTAGGAGGATATAGGATTGCATTTTGCATAGGGAACAATGATGAAACTACCTCCTAGATAATTGAGTTTTTTTTAATGAATAATGCCCTCACTAGAAGTAAGATGTTGTCTATACCACTTTTTTTCTTAAGAAAATTCGTGATTGGAATTGACCACTTAAAGGTCTTTGCGAATGTGGAAGTAAGCTATCTTTTGAGTCAATTCCTATCTAAGATGGCTTTTAATGAATTTTAGCATCTTGCTTATGGGCTTTGTCATACTTAACCATGAGAAATCACTATATTTGAGCTATGTTTTAACCGTCTTTTACCACTCTTTCTTAGCTTAAATGGCTACTCTCATCTTTAGAGTAGTGACCTATCCTTGTGAATCCTTAAAGCTTTCCTTCAAAACCCCCTATTTTTTCGATATGTAAGGCCTGTTTAGGAAAATGCATACACGGGCAAAATTCCGAGTGAATTGAAGTTGAACGATGAAGAGGATACTTCGTTAGAGTTAGCCTCACTTTAAGGCTAACTAGAGTTATAGGAGGGGAAAATCTTTGTGGTTTTGGGTTTTTCTAAGTCGTGGGAATGGTTAGTGAATGTTGTGTCGGGTAGATGTTCCTTAGTGCTCATATGATCCTAGGTTGTTACAATAAGAAAAAGAAAAGAAGGAAAAATCGAAAAAGATAAGAAAAAGAAGTGAAAGAAAAAGGCGCTAGAGATTAGTACTAATTTTAAGCTTTAACTTTAGAAACTAAAAGCTTAGAGAGTCCACCCTTAAAAGAAAAAAAAAGAAAGAAAGAATTCAAGAGATTAGATAGTGGCTCTTAAAATTAAAAGAAGGTTAGTAGCTTAAAAGTTTACAACTTTAAGAATCTCTAGTTGTCAACAAAAAGAAAAAGAATAAGTGAGTTTGGTTTAATAAAAGTTCATGGTTTCTAGATCTAAGATGGGTAGTATCTCAAGTAAGTGTCTAGATCCTTAGGAAGCAATGGGGGTGGGAACAATTAGAGGAAGTAAATGCTTTGTATGCGTAAATTGTTCGGCTACTACCTTGTTTTTGCCTATTGTCTTGCACTACTTTGTTTGAGAGAAACCAATTTAAATCGAGAGAACCCTGTTCTTTTCACACTTCTTTATATAAAACCTTTCTTTGAACTCCAAACCAAATGGATAAGATGCATTGCCCATAGGTAAAGAACTCACGCCTAAGCTTAATTGAATGTAAAAAAGAATTAGCGATGAGATAGTTATGGATGTTTAGCTTAGATTTTAAGAGTTGGTTTTGCGATGATGATGATGGAGAAGTACTTAGGCTCTTAGATAATCTTTGCACCATTTTACTTGTTTTGAGGACATTGGGAATAAGGCATTACTTTTCTTATCTTGGTTTTGAGTTCCCACTTGCAAACCTCGTTTCCGGGTTTGATCTTTGTTGTTTGCTTGAGGACAAGTAAAGAGCAAGTCCGGGGGTGTTGATGTGTACATATTTTCATGTATATTTTGAAGCATTTTAGCTTAGTTTCATCCACATTTAGGTTATAAATATTGCATATAAGTCTTAGAATGCATAAGTTTAAGTCTAGAGTATAGTTTATGAGCATATTGCATTTGCATACCACTTTCTTTGCATTTGTAGATTCAACTTCAAGATGGATACATGGAGGCTATATAGGTGAATCTATGGTGGAATTGGAGCTAAAAACCAAGGAAAAAAGGAGCTAAACACTATGGAAGAAGTTGGGATCAAGCAAGGCATCCAAGAGAAGAAAGAAGGCACAAGAAGCTGTCAAGGGGCCCTGCCATCAACCTAGAGGTCGATGGTGGCCAACCTTGGGTTGATGCTGGCCTCCCTTGACAGCCTTTCTGCCCAAGGTTAGCCACCATCGACCCAAGGGTCAAAAATAGCCTCACTTGGATCGATGGCAGGAAACTTTGACGAGATGAAACCCTTTTTTAGGGCTTCCTCACTCCTTCCTTTAGTATATATAGCCTCCTTATGTACCAAGAACATAACATATGCTTCTCTATGATTAAAAACAATTATCTTTTCTTTCATCTTGAGATCTAAGACTTTGTAATAACTCTTTATTTTTCTTGAGTGATTCAGATCTTTTCTTCTTCATCTTTTTCTCTAGATTTATTTATCTAAGACCATGGGAGCTCAAAGACCCAACTCTTGTCTTTGGATTTCCATGACTCTTAGTGAGTAGATCCTTCTTGGATCTTGACATATGTTAGGCTAGGGATAGATCTAGGGTTGTGATGGATGATTAGGCTAGATTTTGTCATAGATTCATACTAGATCTAGTTTAGTTCTTCATAGTTATTTGCTTGCTCATTGACATCTCGGAAGTGTTCGATGAAATGCTTGAGAGAACTATATCTATGTTATTCACCTTGAGCTATGAGAGTAGTTTGCCCGATGGGACACCAAGGTGTTAAATGGCTAGAAGGGCTTTAGATATACTATCATTTACATGTTTAGATAGTCAACAAATGAGAGTTGAGCCTTGTAAGGTGTATAGGTGAATAGATATCCATCACGAGTGTGGTTTGATCGATAATAGGGGGATCCTTGGTCTAGGAATAGTTTCAATTCTATAATAAAGCCTTACCAAATTCCATCACATCTCTAGATTGAACCCGAACCCATAACCATTGTCTCAAGGACTTTTCTTTTTATTTGATAAGATCCAAGTTTAGTCCTTTCTTGCTTTACTTTCTTGCTAGCTTTCTTATTGCTTTTTTTTATGAGTGTTCACCATGCTTGGCCTTGATTACCATTAGATTTAGTGTAGACATGTGACAATCCCCTACTAAATCGCCACCTAAACTAGGATTCTTAGTGCATTCTCTATGTTTAGATTCTACTAGTCTAGCCTCTAAATCCTTGGACGACCCTAAAGTACTATGATTGACCCTGTTCTCTTGCGGGATTGAACGTAGGGCTTAGGTTTATAAATATTAAACTTGGCCCACGTCAATTGTGAGTCAGAAGAAGCAAGTTTCAATCATGTCATGATTGAAGTGGATGCTTCTTGGATAATAATAATAGACATCAGACTTGTTTTGGATGGATAATCTCAAAAGCGGACAAGGTCCCAATACTTATGGAATTTAGCGTCTGTCCCACCTATATCAAAATCCGTAGAAGTAGAGGTATATGCCATTCGAGAAGCGGTTCTGCAAGCTACAAAGCTGAGATACACAAATGTTACTTTCTGTGGGGATAAAAGTAACCTATATATTCTACTCCAACATGCCCAAAATGTTGATAGCTCAGGTTTTCGCCCGAGATAACACTGCAAGCGCACAAAAGTACGTTGTAGTGGTTCAGGATCAAATCCACTGAGACCAAAGGTAGTACGTAGAATTTCAGATCAAACAACAGGCTAAAGCGAAAAGTATGTTTTGTAAGAGATGCAATAGTCGAAATTCATAAACCAGAGAAAGCAAACAAGCAACAAAGGGGTTGTAAATCAATCAAAGAAGAGTTAGAAATTGAGTATTCTTAGGGAAACATTTCATTGAAGACTCGAATTATTGATTAGGGAACATGTTTTAAACCGTCTTGAACTCAAACACAATTATAGAATTGATATACTTCCGTAGTATCAACTCTCAATGTATTAGAAACCTCGAGACTAACTTCCGTTGACTCTCAGATACTAATCATGCATTCTAAACAAGTTTGATATGTTCATAATTCATTTAAACATCAACTTCCATTGGCCTAAGATAAATTGCTCATTTAGGATTCTTTCAGGTATTTAATCGAACATTTTTCAGGCGTTAAACAACCTAAGATCAGAAACTAAGTGATCAGTTTAATTTCATGTATTACGAAAAATCCTAGACGAAGTTCCAATTGATTAAATCCCTGATCATACAATTCTATGTCAAAAAATTACGAATCCCTATGTGAGAACCCTAAACCCAACAACCAAACTACTCACTCATGAGAATCAAACAAACACAGATCAGATCAGAGAGAAACATAGTTGTATTGAACAGAAAATAAAGAGTAAGGTTCAGAATTCTTCTCGGATTCGAAGTACGGAAGATGATTCTTCTCCTTAGGTTACAAATTTCTCTCTTGCTCTAAAAAACTAAGAAAAAGTGCATTATAAAAGCTGAATATGAGTATGTGTGTTTTTATATGTAATGTGGGTCTTCAATCTTTGATTCTGGTTCAAAATAAGTGATTTTTGTCGCGTCGAGATAGGGATCGATCGATCCTTGTCTCAAGATCGATGGATCTCTGTCCTTCTGACAAGATGCTTATTTTAGCGCATCCGTCTCCTCGTTGCCAGCATGACAAGTGTTCAGTAAAATGGCCATAACCTTTGATCGCACCGTTCGATTTCCTTAAAAGTACCTTCAAATTAAAGCTAACTCTTGTGACTATCTTTTTTTTTTTAAATTTTAGCTCGATCCAACGGTGGGAGGTATGTTAATCAAGGCCAAACGTCTGACACTTCAGCATGATTCTGCATTCCAAATATCCGTTTTTGGCCCAAGTTGTTCTGTTTCTCTCCAAAGCAACCTAAAACCCGTAAAAACACTAAAGAACACCAAAAGACTTTAAAAGAACCAAATACATATCAAAATACAATTTTTCTCGAATAAAACATTAGTAAAAACCTATAAAATACGAATACATCAGATCTCCCATACTTGAATCTTTGCTTGCCCTCAAGTAAAGGAAACGAAGATTAAGCCTACGGGAAAAGAAGTTTGAAAACCAAATGGATCTTATACTATCAGAAAACCTTATTCTGCACTACTTTCGTTAACTATATAGACCTAAGACAATTAGAACATTCTCCCCAAGAATCTCTACATGACCTCCCAAGCCCATCCATACTCTAAAATCTGAACCTGCAAACACGAATCAAAAAGTAAACCAAATACGTGCATTCTTCAGGGCAAATCCAATCAACAAAATAATATGCAAGTGTTAATTTCTAAACTAGATATGAAGAAAAAGAAAGCAATTCCCGTTTTTTTTTCCTTTTTTTCGATTTTTTATATACAAACGTAAATATGGTAGAAATTAGCAATACAACGACATTTTTAAATTTTAAAACACCCATACAACATAAAAAATGCAACAAATCCATCTAAACCTCTAAAACACCCAACACCGAAGAATCAAACACTCAGGACCGCGTCAAAACCATCTAAATTGTTCAATCCTACCTAAGCAATTAGAAGGATCATGTCTACCCTATTCTCTCCATTTTTTTACACATGTGTGCATATAAGATAAAAAAATGCATGAAGATTCAAGGAGATAAGGTAAGGGTGTGGTGCCAGACTAAAAATAAGTCTGGTCACTCAGGATTACCGAAAAGAATGGTAGAAAAATGGGGAAGTAATCCTGAATGATGGGTTTGATTCCTGATTTCAAGTTCCTGGATCAAATCAATAAAGTCTCGAGCTCGACTATGGCTGCGGGTGTTAATCATATGAATCAATAGGTTGAACCAATGCACCTTTAGTCTTTCTCCTATTACTGCAAGAAACAACATTTGCAAGAGAATACATGGTTTTCCATAGCATAGAGACAATCGTCTCATCAAAGAAGATCACTACCCGCATAGTATATATCTTTATATATTATTTGATTACTAGATTCTCATGGCGATCAAATGCATTGAGTGGAAAGACAATGTCAACTTCAGGTTCAAACGAATTTAAGGAAAAATAGTCAACTTCATCTCCATAAATCATGTAAAGCACAATATTCTCATCTCTCGAGTCAATCTCAACCTCCCTCAAAATTTTCTATCTTATTCAAGATCTTATCTACATCAAGCACATCTTCAAGGTAAGATTTTTCAAGAAGAGATCTAGATGTTTCAGACATAGAAAAGTTAAACTCAGGATCATGATCATTAAAATAACACAAATAATGAATGTAAAAACATATTTCATGGTAATCCCTAGCAAACTTTTCTACTCTTAAGTCATTCATCCTTTGAGATTCAGATATAAAATCCTAGCATTCATCAATGAGCAACGAAGTATCTAAACTATAAGCTACATCTTCAATGTAAGGCATGTGACTATCTTCATAATCATGAACTTTAAAGGTTGAGTCGCACGTACCTTTGAGTTGGCATGGTGGAAACTAATATATTACCTCTTTAAGTGCATAAGCCATATGTAATTCCATGCTTGTGAGCTCTCTGCCTCAAGTATTGCCCGATGTGTGAGAAGGTTCAATCGGATCATAGCTACTAAGGTACTCCTCTTCATCGTTGCATTTTTCTTGCTTTCTTCATCCAACCTTACTCTTTGTTCTTGTGTAAGCACACTTTAATCGAATGGTGGCTCTACATGTGACTCCATTTAAGTTTCTTCTCTTCTTCCAATGCTAATAATTCTCGAAGTATTCCGTCCTTTCTCTGAGGCCAATCATTGTAATCCATGGCCATCAAACTGACAAAGAAAAAGAGCTAGAGAATAAATTAGTAACAAAATAAAAAAATGGCCTAGATGCGCAATGATCCAAAGCTCTAAGATGACCAAATGGTCCCTGACAATGGCGCCATAAAACTTGATAACTCAGGTTTTTGCCCGAGATAACACTGCAAGCGCACAAAAGTACGCTGTAGTGGTTCGGGATCTAATCCACAGAGACCAAAGGTAGCACATAGAATTTCAGATCAAACAACAAGCTAAAGCAAAAAGTATGTTTTGTAAGATATGAAATAATCGAAATTCAGAAAGCAGAGAAAGCAAACAAGCAACAACGGGGTTGTAAATCAATCAAAAAAGAGTTGGGCATTGGGTATTCTCATGGAAACATTTCATTGAAGACTCGAATTATCGATTAGGGAACATGTTTTAAACCATCTTGAACTCAAACACAACTATAAAATTGATCTACTTTCATAGTATCAACTACCTATGTATTAGAAACCTCGAGACTAACTTCCGTTGACTCTCAGATTCTAATCATGCATTCTAAAAAAGTTTGATATGTTCATAATTCACTTAAACATCAACTTCCATTGGCTTAAGATAAATTGCTCATTTAGGATTCTTTCAGGTATTTGATCAAACACTTTCCAGGCGTTAAACAACCTAAGATCAGAAACTAAGTGATCAGTTTAATTTCATGCATTAAGAACAATCCTAGACGAAGATCCAATTGATTAAGTCCCTAATCATACAATTCTATGTCTACAAATCCTGAATCCCTATGTGAGAACCCTAAACCCAACAAGCAGACTACTCATTCATAATAATCGAACAAACACAGATCAGATCAGAGAGAAACATAATTGTATTGAACAGAAAATAAAGAGAAAGGTTCAGAATTCTTCTCGGATTCGAAGTACGGAAGATGATTTTTCTCCTTAGGTTACAAATCTCTCTCTTGCTCTAAAAAGCTCAGAAAAGTGCATTCTAAAACCTGAAGACGAGTCTGGGTGTTTTTATAAGTAATATAGGTCTTCAATATTTGATTCTGGTTCAAAATAAGTGGTTTTGTCGCGTCGAGACAGTGATCAATCGATCCTTGTATCAAGATCGATGGATCTCCGTCCTTCTGCCAGGATGCTCATTTCTGCGCATTCGTCTCCTCGTTGTCGGCATGATAGGTGTTCAGAAAAATGACCATAACCTTTGATCGCACCGTTCGATTTCCTTCCAATTACCTTCAAATTAAAGCTAACTATTATGGCTATCATGTGTAAAAATTTCAGCTCGATCCAACGGTGGCAGGTTTGTCAATCAAGGCCAAACTTCTGATACTTCAGCATGATTCTGCATTCCAAATATCCATTTTTGGCCCAAATTGTTGTGTTTCTCTCCAAAGCAACCTTAAACCTGTAAAAACACTAAAGAACACCAAAAGAATTTAAAAAGAACCAAATACATATCAAAATACCATTTTCTTGAATAAAACATTAGTAAAACCCATAAAATATGAATACATCAGATCCCCCAGACTTGAATCTTTGCTTGTCCTCACGTAAAGGAAACGAAGATTAAGCCTACGGGAAAAGAAGTTTGAAGACCAAATGGATCTTATACTAACAGAAAACCTTACTCTCCACTACTCTCTTTAACCATATAGACCTAAACAATTAGAACATTCTCCCCAAGAATCTCTACATGATCTCCCAAGCCCATCCATACTCTAAAATCAGAGCCTGCAAACTCAGCATTCATAACTCTCTACATTCATTCAAGATAAACGTGAATCTTTTTCACCAAAGAACTCATCATCAGGAATTTAGGCTAGGTATTCAAGGCTTTTAGTGGTGAGGCTCAGAGTGTTTCAGGTATCAAAAACTACGCCAGGATGCAAGACATTATGCAAAATCGCATGAGAGAAATAGTATATTGATATCCACGTCTCCTAATTACCCAAGTAAAAACCACGAATCAAAAAGTAAACCAAATGCGTGCATTCTTCGGGGCGAATCCAATTAACAAAATAATATGCAAGTGTTAACTTATAAACCAGATATGAAGAAAAAGAAAGCAATTCTCGTTTGTTTCGATTTTTTAAATATAAACGAAAATCTGGTAGAAATTAGCAATACAAAGACGTTTTTAAATTTTAAAACACCCATACAACATGAAGAAATGCAACATATCCATCTAAACCTCTGAAACACCCAACACCGAAGAATCGGAGACTCAAGACCGTGTCTAAACCACCTAAATGGTTCAATCCTACCTAAGCAATTAGAAGGATCATGTCTACCC
>OVAN01007514.1:0-19558 GCA_900406275.1 Anastatica hierochuntica | reverse complement strand
TGAAGTGGTAGAGTGTGTATCAAGTTCGATGTGTGTCTTCTACGTCTTCTATAATACTAAAACGTAAGAATCTCTGTGCTTCTTTTATAAAAATTATATCCAGGTTTCTAAAGAAAAACCACAGTGATTTTTACTCAGATTATTGTTAATAAATCCCATATGTTTCATCAAGGATTTAATTATGTGTTCTGGTTTTGATAGATCGTTCAGGATTGCATTCTACTTTGGGACTTAATTGATGTTTTTCAAAACATTCAGGTGTGCATTAATCACTTTTTCAAGTTTAGTGTGTGTTTCAGGAGAAGAGATTTAGAGAGGGACTTATGTTGCAAATTTCAGAAAGTTTATTAAAAAAACAAAAAAAACAATGGATCGTGTCATCTTCTTTCTCCTTGCAAAACCCTAATTGCTTCTTCTCCAACCTTCCAAAATCGAGCTACCATGGGAGGAAGAAAGCGCACACGCCTTCAATGCCAGCAAGCCACCGCCGCTGCCCGCGCCGCCGCCACTGAACGCCTCTGATTACGCGATGAGGATAGCTCCATCGAAGAAGTAGCAGCTGCCAAGCCCACTGCCGCCTTTGAGCTACGAGATGATGCCGCCAAGTCCACCACAACCTTTAACCTCGCCATTGCCGATGCTGATGCAGAACCAGAGAACGAAAAACGAAGGCGGAGCTGAGATAGTTACAGAAGTTGATGGAACTCCGGAAATTGAAATTGATGATGCTCAAGAAACTGCTCAAGGTAGTGTAGACTCGTCTCGACGGACTGTCTCGGAGCCTCTACCACCAACAGCTCCGGCTAAGGAAAAGGCTCCTGAGATTGTGATTCGTCGATGGACGAAGAGTTCCATTAGGAAGAGAATGATGACTCCGACAACGACTAAGAATCTGAGAAAGAAGAGGCACGCTGAGGTCACTAAGCAGCCAAGTCATCAACGAGAATCATCTCCTACACTTGTTGAGCTTCAATATCAGTCCAAACAAGCTCGCATGAACGCTTCTACTATGGAGGTAGATCCAAGCAATCCTTTTGCGCATATCAGGTTTCGTTCTCCTCCCTTGGACAGGATCGATAATTTAGCCTTGAAGCTAGGGAGTCGTAGAATTGCGAGTTTGAAATTACATTCTGAGATTGATGCTAAGTACAAGTGGTTATGTCTGTCCATGATCCACCCTCTGAGTACTCGGTTTCTAGATGCTGGTTGTGAAGCTCGCTATGCTCAATATCGGCAAAGAAGGATATTCGAGGATAGATATCTCAGACTTGATGACTCAAAGAATAGAGTTGTTCTTGCTATTATTACTACAGGAAATGGACTTCTCGAGACGGGTAAGATGATCGAAGGTTATGAGAGAGAGAGGTTGTCTTGGAGTTCTATGCGAATTTGTATCCTGAAAAGGTTCACAGTCAAAAGAAACTTGTGTATGTGAGGGGTAAGTTCTATGAGTGGTCTCCGTCCATGATTAACAAGGTCTTTGATATCAAAGTGAATAGATCATCTTCAGGGCCTGAATGGAAAGCAGAAGCCTCAGATCACACAATCAGGGGGAGTTTGATAGATAATGCTGTCAAGTCTTGGAATGAGTTTCGCCCAACCTTGCTGTCACCCGCGATACACGGTGTGTTTGGGTTCTTGTGTTTGAATTGGATGCCGGTGTCGAACAACACTCATGTGACACGTGACAAAGCTCATCTACTTTACAAGTTGGCGAATGAGATCCCATTTAATTTTGGGAAGTTGGTTTATGACCAAGTTGATGCAATAGTGAATGTTCCGGATGATATTGCAAGCAAGTCTGCCACTCGGGTGAAGCTTCTTCCATTTCATACACTTATCCAGTATGTGTTGGAGTTCCAGAGACCGGTGGAGTTACTTACTACAAGTGTCAAAGAACCACCAACAAGGCATATCAAGTAGATCCAAAGTGTGGAAAAGGTTTCAAGTCTGCTCCCAGCACATCTACCTTTGTCTTTGGTAGATCATTGGGTGATGATCTTAACCATGTGGGGAGTCTTCTCATCCAGATTTGTGACTTTGTCCGAGGTAAGTTCTCTTTCTCCTTGGCCACATTCTTAAGTATTGATGATGATTGTTTTTGAATGCTTTATGTCAATCAAGCAGGGGGAAATTATCCAGAGCTTAGGACTGATAGCGTCTCGATGTCTGATGCGGCAGGCAACAATGGAGATGACTCTGTGTCTTCAAAATCTAAGTCTAATGTGGACGATGAAGAGGACAATGCGTAGAACTTAGGGGGAGTTTTGAGAGTAGGATGACAGTCTCTGTGTGGTTTGTTTTTGTTTGATTTGTGAAACCTACCTGCATTGGAGTTTGTATTTTTCGGATTTTAGGTTCTGTTTATTTGAACTCTTTGGTTTCAAGTTATCCTGAATTGCGTACTCTGTATTTTTATGGAGATGTTATGGAGAAAACAATCTTGTGAACCTTGATGGATAAATTGATGTTTCTTTTGGGTTGTATACTCGTAATTGTCTGATGTACACGGGGAGTGTAGTCCCTGGAATTGTTTTGAACCCAGAAAAACTTGGATTGACAAAAGCAATCAAAAAGGGGGGAGATTGAAAAGGAGTCGTGGCATGCTTGTACCTATTGGAACTATTAGGGATAAGTGTCCCACATCGGAAGTTGGAAGGGATCCTAACTAATATATAAGTGATATGGGCCTCTCCACTCATTGCCAATTGGTTTTGAGTTGGAAGCCCATGAAACTTAACAGGAACAAGGAGAAGCTGTTGGATCAGAGAATGGATGAGCTGGCATAAGTTAAATGACGTGGCTTTGAAGAAATAAATGGAAACACAATATCTTGAGGATCACATGAAAAAGGAGATACTCAAGATATTAGGAAAACCGAAGATAGCAACTAGAAGATACTCAAATCCAAGAGAAATAAAAGGATGAGAGGATCGTTCTAGGTCTTCGAGCAAAACAGAGTTTTAAGAAACGAGAGCTTTGTTTTTGCTCTTCGATCGAACAAGAGAGTTGAGAGATTAGAGATCTGCTCAAGAGCTTGTTCTTTGAGAAGGATCATAGATTATAAGCTGTGAAGTTTTGTGTAAAACCGATCATTGGTTTGATTTGATTTTTAATAGAAAGTGTTACTCGGTATCGAGTATTGGAAATCGAGTCTATAGCCTTTTCATATACATCATTTATAATAGAATTAAGATTAAAAGAATATATAAAGGAATGAACAAAAGTGTATGAGAACAAATTTGTGGGAATAGGAAGGTGTGTATGAGAATGGATATGTGCCATTTACTATGTATAGATGTCACGTTCATATAATGGGGTGATTGATATAAGAAGACTTGGAAGAATACATCTTATAAGAAGACTTGGAAGAATACAAACAAAAGAAATCTACCAGTTGCATCCTGCCACGTTGTTGGTAGGTCAACTTAACTCGATTTTTAGCTTTTAACCATAGTTAATAACGTACTTAAGGTTCAAACACTTCCAAATAAATAAAAACAATAAAAATTACCTACTGGAAAAATAAAAACAAATGAGAAATTGTCTCAATTACTCGTATATATTAATATATATGGTTTATTTGTTTGTAGTTTTTTTGTACCTTAAGTATTGCTACGAAAATACCTTTTTTTGGGTTGAATTAGAGATAAGTTTTAAGTGTCGGTTAGGGTTGGTTTTCAGATTTGAAGGGCTATAAACATACACAGTTTTATGACAGATTTTATGTACTATTTCCGTCCCATTATATAAGTCTTTTGAATGAAAATGAGAAAATTTAAGAATCTTGTTTTTTTGTATTAAAATGTATTATTTATATCTAACCAAAAATATTTTAACCAATAAGAAAAATCTTTCAAGTTATTATTAGATTAACTAAATTAAAGATTTGCATAAATATTTTAAAAATACTTATAAAATGGAACAAGAAAAAATGTCAGAAAAGACTTTTACAATAGGACGAAAGGAGTATATTTTTTTTTGCTCGGTTTTGGGGCCAGTTGGTCTATGTATATTAATTCAAAAAAATTGAAGATTTTGAAACAAATGTTTCGTAACGCATAGCCGAGGACCGGACTCTAATGTATGTCCTCGTTAATTAGTGAATGAATATTGTACAAAACTACAAATGAGCGTCAATAACTTTATATACTAGGTGTTAATGATATATCTAGCTTTGTAACTAACACTATCAAACTTATAAAACCACCTCAATCTAGCAAATGACCACTAGTAGGGTGCGCTAAAATTGAATGTGCCGATGAATACGATGATGATGGGACAAGCCCATGGGATTTATGTCGGAGCAGCAAATATATGAGAGGTTGGCCACTTGATAATGATAAACTTTGCTTTCGAGACCGGAAAGTACAATGGGCAATCACGATTCTTTGTTGGAACATGGTGTTTTCGAGGGCTAGGGAAATGCGGGTGGTCAAGAGGAGGTAAAATTCGGTTTGCGAGAGGTTATGCAAGGGCGAATCTAATAAAATTTTAAAATTGGGGGCACAAATACTAAATAAACAAAAATAAAGGAGCGCAATTTCATATTTAGCTAAAATTACACTAATATTTTTTTTAAGAAATGAGCGCATTCGCCCTTGAGGCTATGTGGAGGCAACATGGCCAACTCTGAAATAGCAAAATGAAATATTGGTCACGACTAAGGACGGACAAAAGAATCAAGAACTGAACCGAATTCAAAAAATCGAACCAAATTGAATCGATAAATGCTAACTATCCGAACGAAACGAAATATAATTTGATTCCACAATAGTTCATTAATTTAGGAGCCGAACAAAACCAAAATTGAAACGAATTTTATAAATACCCAAATGGTTTTTAAACCTAACTAACCGAAAAACCGACTTGAATATATGATAGTCTATCTTTAGTCTCGTCCTTTACAATTTTAAAATTTAATATATATAGATCGACCAACCCCAAACCAAAAAAATATGTTTAAAAATTTTAACTTTCAATATTGTAAAAGTTTATAACCTCACGAATTTACGGGAGCGGTCCTGCGAAACATAAATTTGAGTACAACTATTACTAGTTGCACAATTGATATAAGAATGTTTGTAATGCTTATGTGATTTCATTACTTAAATAACATTTGCATTTAACGAATATTTGTTGCATTGGTTTCGTTGCTCTGCATGTCCTGTTGCTTTGGTGTGTGATCGATTGTACATTGTGGGTGTGTTATCGTCTTTCCACACACTTTTTTTTGGTAAACTTGATATAACGTATTTAGTTTTATATTTTTATATGATAAAGTAGACCATTTGGGTCAACACAAAGTGGCAAGAAAAGGATCGCTATGTCTATTCCGTGTTGAATAACTTGAAAAATCATTAATTGATTAGTGATTACATTATTTATGTTTTTGACCATATTAAAACGACTAGAATGATTATAGCCAATCACTAGGTCATCGAATCTTATACAGGTTTTGTATAGGGGTGGGCGTTCGGATATTCGGGTCGGGTTCGGGTCGGTTCTTTCGGTTCTCGGTTTTTTCGGTTCCTAAATTTTGGTACCCATTCGGGTATTTGTCAAATTTCGGTTCGGTTCTCGTCGTGTTCGAGTCGGTTTCGGTTCTTAAAACTGGAATCGAAAAAGAACCGAAATTTTTTCGGTTCCAAATCGGGTTCGGGTATTTTCGGGTCTTTCGGGTATTTTTGGATATTTTTGTGTATTTTGAGAAAATTTTAATTTTTTTTTGGTATTTTTCATGTATTTCAGTTACTTATGAGTTTTTCGGGTTTTTTTGGGTATCTTCGGGTACTAATATTTCGGGTATTTTTTTTTGTATATTTCGGATATTTTTGGTTATCCGATCTAAAAAATCACAAAATATCCGCAATATCTTAGGATACTAATTTATATTTCGGGTATTTTCGGGTACCCGAAAAACTTCGGTTCGGTTTGGTTCAGTTCCGATTCTTTCGGTTCTCAAAAGTTGATACCCATTCGGGTATTTGTCAAATTTCGGTTCGGTTCTTTCGGTTCCGGTTCCGGTTCTTTCGGATCGATTTTTCGGATCCGGGTAATATGCCTAACCCTAGTTTTGATGTCTAAGGAGAAATTTTTCAAGAGTATTTTTCTTTGTTTGTGAAAAGAAAATTTGTAATGCCCTCTCCGTTTTTTCCGTGTATTTCGACACCATTTTTCAGAACCGTATATCTATTTTGTATGATTGTCGGAAAAAACTTTAAAATTTTGATTTATTGTCGATGCAAATCACGGCAGATCTTATCATATTTTATCTTCACTTGTACAATTTCGAAAATTATTTTTCGGAAGATCATTACTCCGGCATAAATAATTTTTTTAATCTTTCCACATACCATTATTTCTCCATAAATGGGAGTCTCATAAAATTATTCAAAATAATAAATACATATTCAAAATTATATTTCTTAACATAAACTGTTGTGCCACTCAAGATTCATTATTTCTTTTGTTACTTTTGCTCTTTTCCTTCAGTAATTATGACGAGGAGCCTTTTTAAAAAAAAGCTATTTTTTTATACGTATTGATAAAATTTTTGGTAAAAAAGCATAAATTTATTATTCTTTTTTTTTCACAAGTATAAATTTATTATTCATAAAAAATTACGTAACTTGTGACCAAAAAAAATTACGTAACTAAATCTTACAAAAAGTATTAGAAAGTTTCAATAATATTTTAGAGATTTTTTTTCCTATAAGTAACATCATAAAAATGGTTGTTTAAAAAATTCCAATTATTATTTACTTAAAAAATAAGTTTTTTTTTTGTTTGGTTTCTTTCTTGCCTTTTTCCATAGTCTCTCTCTCTCTCCAAGTTGGGAATTTTCATCCATAACTTTTCTTCATCGCAACCTCACCGGCGGAACCCTAAATCTACCAAAAATCAAAACTTTCTCATCGGGAAATCGATCTCGTGATTATACCTAAAATCTCTTTCCAAATCCGACATGACCCAGACTGTCGTTTTTGGAGGACTATAATGATCGGACTCTTGTTGTCTCGTCTCGATTGCATGGGGTTTGAGCTATGCCTGAGCTTCGCCGTGGAGTCCGCCGTGGCCGTGTTACTGACGCGGTAGCTCCTAATCAGCTTACGCAACAACCCACGGACAAGAAACAGAGAAAGGGTAACGTTAAAACCCGGAAACCCGTTGCCGCCGGCGGCGTTACAGAGAGGCCGAGGACCAGATTAGCGGCGAGGAAATTGAAGGAGGAAGATAAGGTAATCGTTGAAGAGAATCCAAAAGGTAGCGACATCGATAGAAACAAGGGTAAAGAGTTAGTCGGCGAAGAAGAAGAGAAGAAGAAAGCTATGGCCATCGGTAACGATAGTGGAGGCTCTAACAAAGCGGCTGCACAAGAAGAAGAAGGAAACACTGCTCCTTTCCCCGAGAGGGTAAGCTTTTTTTCTCTCTCTGATTCGTTTGTTGTTGTTGAAGATGATAATGTTTTAGGTGAAATGTTCTGCCTTTGGCTTATGCCTATGGAGGTTTTAGCTGTTTGTAGGATTCTGTATTTTCCTCTTTGCGGGGTAATATCTAACGATTCTGTCTCATGTCAGGTCCAAGTTGGAGGATCACCATTATATAAGGTTGAGAGAAAGCTGGGGAAAGGTGGTTTTGGACAAGTATTTGTAGGACGTCGTATTAGCGGTGGTAATGATCGTAGTGCAGGAGCTAGCATCTTGGAGGTAATTTAACTCAAGTCTGTGGCGGAATGTGGTTGCGAGTATCCTGTTTTTAGCGTAATCTTGTTAACATTGTCGCACGTCTCCACTTTCTTGTATAGGTTGCTTTAAAGTTTGAGCATCGAAGCAGCAAGGGTTGCAACTATGGTCCTCCACATGAGTGGCAAGTGTACAAGTGGGTGTTCGATTCTATTGTTTCTCTTACTAATTCGTAACATTCCTTTACTTGGAGCTTTAGGTACTTTGTTGAGTTGAAATGTGAAACCAACATTTTCTTTTATTGTCAACAGCACCTTGGGTGGTAGCCACGGAGTCCCTAGAGTACATTTCAAAGGGAGGCAAGGAGACTATTATGTTATGGTACTGGATCCCTCCCTTTCTCTTATGTTTCTGCTTTTCTCCTTTCTGTGTCGTTAATGGTAGATCTTTCTTTTCTGTTTTGGCCTCAGGTTATGGACATGCTCGGGCCTAGCTTATGGGATATATGGAATACTTCAGGGCAAGCGTGAGTCTCCATTACACAACTTGTCTCTTCATTAAATCATGAGTGCAGTTGAATCACTCTCTATCCATTAATGATTAACCATTCTTTTTCCGTTCTCTTGGCAGAATGTCCTCGGAAATGGTAGCTTGCATTGCAGTTGAAGCACTCTCTATCCTTGAAAAGATGCATGCAAAAGGGTTCGCACTTGATCCTTTTTTGCTTTTGTATTTATCTTGGTTTCTCGAGGTTCCTTCTTATACCTGTTCGAGTCACAGCACCTCAAAGTTCCTTTTTTTCCCTTTCTATTAACTAGCTCAACAAGTCATGGTTTGCTTTTGTTTCAGTTATGTGCATGGAGATGTTAAGCCAGAAAATTTCTTACTCGGCCAGCCTTCAACCCCTCAAGAGAAAAAGCTGTTTCTTGTCGATTTGGGACTAGGTTGGTTGATTTTAGTCTCTCTGTGATTGTTTTTAGTCACTTATTGGCCTTTCTCATCTTTTTAACTAACTTTTTAGCAACAAAGTGGAGAGAGGGTGGCAGCGGACAACATGTTGAATATGATCAACGTCCCGACATGTTTAGGTAATTAATTTTCAATTGTTGCCTATCTCTGATTTTTGTAGTCACTCTTTAATCTTTTATTGAATCGTTCTCTCCTTAATTTTTGCAGGGGGACAGTTAGATATGCAAGTGCTCATGCTCACTTGGGTAGAACTGCTAGCAGAAGGGATGATCTCGAATCTTTGGCATATACACTGATCTTCCTTCACCGAGGTAGATTGCCATGGCAGGGATATCAGGTACTGCAGATCTATCTTTTTGGTTTGTGAAATGATGTCGTTAGGATGCTTCTTTCTTTGCTAATTCTTTCTTTTGCTCAAATATCAGGGGGATAACAAGTCATTCCTCGTTTGCAAAAAGAAGATGGCAACATCGCCAGATATGCTTTGTTGTTTCTGCCCCCCTGCTTTCAAGCAATTTCTCGAGATCGTGGTAAATATGAAATTTGACGAGGAACCCAACTATGGTAAGTTAATATCTCTGTTTCAAGATCTCTTGGGGGAAAATCCAGCGATTAGGCCTATAAACACAGAGGGTGCTCAAAAGGTGACGTTTTCAGGCTGGACATCTTTGCTCTTCTTTCCTATTTTAGTAGTCATCTTGGAGCTGGTGTTTGACGTCTTGTTTTTTCTTTTCTCTTTTGCTAGATCATTTTTCAAGTTGGACAGAAGCGAGGTAGGTTGAGCATTGGTGAAGAAGAAGAAGATGCCCCTAGGAAAAAAGTTCGTCTAGGAGTCCCTGCAACGCAGTGGATATCGATTTACAATGCTAGGCAACCAATGAAGCAGAGGTAAAAAAGTTATTCGTTAATTATGCAATCAGTGAAGTGTTAATATTTTTGTATCTCAAGTGTTTTCTTGGCTATATAGGCTTTGATGTGTTCACAGTGAAAACAGTTTTGGACTGACAATCTACTTGTTCAACCAGGTATCATTATAATGTAGCTGATATAAGGCTGGCACAACATATCGAGAGAGGTATCGCAGATGGTTTGTTAATAAGCTGTGTATCATCATGTTCGAATCTTTGGGCATTAATAATGGATGCTGGAACTGGCTTCACAAACCAAGTCTACGAACTCTCTCCAGTCTTCTTGCACAAGGTGATCCAGTGTTCCTCTGTTTATTAGATTTATATATGTCTTCTATCATGATGATCTTATATAAGAGCAACTATGTTTTGTTTCAGGAATGGATAATGGAACAGTGGGAGAAGAACTACTACATAAGTTCAATTGCTGGTGCAAACAATGGAAGCTCCTTAGTCGTCATGTCAAAAGGTAAATTCACTTTCCTGCTTTCTTGAGAACAAAATTTTTATATGCTTTCTTCATGGTCTCTGCCCGTAGCTGTGGCTAGCTCTTTAACGTGAAAACAATTTATGACTCACTCTATGTTATGTTTGAAATTTGGTTTTCGAAGGTACGCAGTATACACAACAGTCTTACAAAGTAAGTGATTCATTCCCGTTCAAGTGGATAAACAAAAAGTGGAGAGAAGGCTTCCATGTAACGTCAATGGCAACAGCTGGAAGCCGATGGGGTGTTGTTATGTCCCGCAATTCTGGCTACAGCGAACAGGTTAGGCTTCAATGGGTCTTCATGTGATGTCTTTTGATTTGTAAATGGTGATTCTGATCCAATATATATCTCCTCCATTGTCTGCTAATATCTCTGCAGGTTGTTGAACTGGATTTTCTTTATCCGAGTGAAGGCATCCACAGACGTTGGGACGGTGGATTCAGAATCACATCAACAGCAGCAACAACTGATCAAGCTGCTCTAATTCTAAGTATCCCACGGCGTAGGCTTGTAGATGAGACACAAGAAACATTACGTACCTCTCAATTCCCAAGCACGCATGTCAAGGTAAGTAGAGTATTCATAAAGGTTACAAATCTCTCCCTTCCTTCCGATGAATGATGATACCAATGATCATGTTTTACCTTTCGTTGTGCAGGAAAAATGGGGAAAGAATCTCTACCTTGCATCGTTAAGCTATGGCCGAACTGTATCTTGAAAACTCGAGAGAAAGAGATGCTTCCGAATCTGCTCCTTACCATATCAAACCCTCTAGCCTTTCAGGCTCTGTTGTGTTTATTTGTTTTTTCTCTGCAAGAATTGTGAAGCAAAAAAGTGGTGATTGTGTTGTGTTGTATTTGCCACTTCATTTGTGAAGTAGCAAGAAACATGATCACCAGTTCAGCTACACATTTCCCTTTTGAAATTGATGTTTAATTTTTACATCCAAAAAAGTATTATTTTCTCCTAGAATTTGATATAACAATTTTAGTTATCCAATAGTATTGTGATCTTATAGTCCAATTCACAACAAAGGAGGCTGAGATCTTCAACTTCAGTCTTTTGTTTATCGGCAGAGAAGAACAAAGGCAATTCATTTTGCGAGTTATGATTAAACCGTCTTGACTGTTAAAGACTGTCTTGCGACTTTCTTGAGTGCTTCTAGGCATGTCTTGCCACATCAGTTTCGAGCCATTGCCGCTGATCTCCTAAGTGTAGCCGAAGTTAACTGCTTCTTCATCTCCCATAAATTGCATAAAGCTACATGCATTGCCGTTTTCCTCAGGTTGGTTGCTTCTAAGTATAAGCAGAATTGTCGACGGAATCAATCCAGAAGTTGCATCGTTTTATGTGAGAGAGGAGAATCAACAAGTTGTAGAATAAAACACGATTTAATGTTGAGTTTTAGACTTACAGGAAACATCAAAGTAGCAATGATGAAGACAAAAACCACACTCCCATCATTCATTTCAAGTCTCAACATGATGATCATTCAATCACTCATGGTTACAGTAACTTTTCAATGTATTATTCAGACCTAAAGATATCTTATTGGATCTTTCAATCACTCATGGTTAAATCTAGACATTAAAATGAAAATTTCCAAATATGATTACTAAGAAGCTCAAAACCGTAAGAATCTAAGCTGAGAGTCAGAGATACACAAGATTGTTGGACAGCTTTCATTGATGTCTCTATCCACTTGGATCTTGTTCTTAAGATGAGAAAAAAACTGTCATAAAAACATTGAAATACCTGCAATTTCGGAGAAAATGGTTCATGTCTATGTACTAAACTAATCAAAACCAAACTTGAAAGCGATGCTTAAGTTGATCAGCTCATATGCATACACACACACACACACACATACACACACAAGGGTTCAAGTTCATCAGATTCAAAAGTGGCAATCCTTATATCATCACAATTCACAAATTTGTCCTTATCCTAAGAAACACAGTTCTAATACAGAGAAACAACAGAGTATGAAAGTCCTTTGAACACATAATGTAAACTATAAAGTAAACCAACATGGTAGTTCCACTTCCAATGCTCTAGTTTCTTTGGTCAGTAGATAAACGAATATCGAAAAGAGAAAGAAGAAAACAAAAAAACACTGACCTTGAGGAACTAAACTCCAGCTTTTGCCTTCAATTGACAAACTTGAAACAAGCCTAGAAGATGCTATAGCATTGTGTAAAGGTATCATCGAACTCAACTCCACTGGTAATCTAAAAAAAAACAAAAACCATCCAAACAACTTAACCCAAATCTGTGAATCTACTTAGGAGTCCTTCACAAATGGAGAAAAAGAATGTTTTTTTCCCCTCCATTGATAGTGAAACTATTCAAAAGCACAGACCTTGAAGATCGATTAAGACGACTAGCTGGTGATGGTGATGGTGATGGAGATTTGAGTGAAGAGGGTAGTGACGAAACATTGTTGCGGAGACTTTTGCAAATATACTTTATCCGAGAAGAGGAGAATCTGACTAACATTTTCGAAAACGCCATTGCCTTTGACTTTGAGAATCAGATGTGATCATCGTAAGGCTTAAAGAAGAAGAAGATTCTGAGCTATTTCTCGGGTCGGGTTACGGGTCGGGTCAAAAGAAAATCAAAACTCGAATTTAATTTTAGGGTTTTGAAGGTCTCTCTCTCTTCTTATCGCAATCTCTTGAGTGATTTCTCAAGAGAAACTGTTGAAAATCGGAAATTTCGAGCTCTGAATTCGCAACCCTTGATGTAAAAATCCAAACTTTCGTTTTCCTCTGTTTCTAATTTCAATCAAACACGAAGTATGTTAATCTTCTTCTGCCCTAATTCTCGTAGTTTGCTGATTCTATTTCTCGTTGTATGTAGGTTAATCGAAGTGTTCATCTTTGATCATCGGATTCGATTTTGAAAAAGATTGATTCTTTGAGAGGTATGGGAAGCAGAGGTGATCGTGTGGGAGAAAGATGGAGTGAGATGGGTTGTGAAGAGAAATCGAGTTTGATTCAGGAAGAGATCAAAAGGGTTAATAAACTTCCTTCAAACAGTACTTATGCAGTTCATCGTCTCAAGGTTCTTAACAAAATCAATGAGCTTTTATCTATCCAAGTAAGTAAAAATTCTCTTTAACATAACTATGATCAAACCACTTTTGAACATTGCTTTTAGATGATGAGTACATTTGTTTGTGTGTTGTAACAGAGAACATTGTCGCAAGAGAAGGAGTTAGAGTTGCTCTTCACTCAGCTCTCTCTGTAAAAGATATAAAAAGGCAAAGCTTTTTTTTTATATGTACAATGGTGAGAGGTCTTTAGATTGAATCATATGTCTATGTACTAATGTAATTTTAAAAAACTCAAGACTTGAGGTTTGATCTATGGGGATTTTTACTAATGACATTCTAAGCAACCAACTAGTTCCTTGAGAAGTTTGTGTTTATATGAGTTTAAAATTGTATGTTTTAAGTTTTCTCAAGGACATGTGCGTGGCATCACTTAGTGATTTCTGTCTTTTACAATAAAATGTTCACCGTTGGTAAGCCTAAACAATCCATTCTATTAGTAATAATACCGCAATAGATGTTCTGATATTCGGAATTTCATTCCGTCTTTTTTTTTCGTTTTTTTGTTGTTTTTATTCTTAGAACCGCGAACTCTGTAGTAGATTCGTTTGCGCGTCGAGCTTTTTGTGCTCACGATACTTCAGTCTGTGAAGTCTATTAATATGTTTCCTTTGGTGACCAAAAGAAAATGTTTTGATGTGAAGCAATGTGGTTAGTGAAAATTTTCAATTCTCTTGAATTACCTCTAAGGCTTTACAGAAATCTCCCAAAGTCGAGTCCGAAGATAGAAAACCTTTTGTCTGGCGCGTTCCATCTGCTCATTCTAGTTAGAACTCTTTCAAATTCCATAAAGATTTTCGAGTCGATATACATCTTCCCACACAATGTTATGCTAAGATGAGAATTTTTTCTGAACCTATTACAAATACACCCATACAAACAAACACATACACAATACACAATTTGTATAACGAATCGGGCTATCTAACCACGACGATTGTACATGATATATAACACACTTATCTTCCGACGATTTTGATTTGCTAGAGAAAATGGGGTGCTCGTCTTGACCTACTAGGCGGTGTATCTATAACCACTGTTAAATAGATTGATGTTAGTCATATAGAAGGAAATATGTAGAGCAAATCCGATGATAAATATAGAGATTATTACTTATCGAGTTTGCGGATCCGATATGGCGAAGTTGAAGTTGCAGAAGATGAAATTACTAAAGAGAGAACAAAAACTAAAGCAATTAACCAAAGCAATGTCCTCTTCATTTTCTTCTAAGTTTGTGTGTGAAAAAGTCTTCTACATATGCATATTTATACCAACAAAAGTTCACTTACGATAGTCATTATCAATAACGAATAAAAGACTAATCAACAAATATAACTTATGGAGAATTTTTTCTGAACTTATTACAAATACACCCACACAAACAAACACATACACAATTTGTATAGCGAATCGGGCTATCTAACCACGACGACTGTACATGATATATAGCACACTTGTCTTCCTGACGATTTTGATTTGCTAGAGAAAATGGGGTGCTCGTCTTGACCTACTAGGCGGTGTATCTATAACCACTGTTAAATAGATTGATGTTAGTCATATAGTAGGAAATGTATGGAGCAAATGGGATGATAAATTTAGAGATTACTTGAAAAGACACGAAAGAACTAAAACTCACAAAAAACTTCTCTTTAGATATCTCTTAAACAAAATCCTTACAATGATCTTTGTTTAATTAGATTTATGTGACTCGCTAACACACAAGCAATCACACTGACCAATATCTAAGACTTGCCCAACTTAACTAACTATGCAACAGCTGTTGCGTGCATAACCCAGAACCCTAAAAAATTTCTTAACGCTCTGAACTTCTTGCCTTTTTCTTATTCTCAATGACCACCCTTGAATGCTGCCGCTGGATCCCATTATATAATCCCTCCTAGGATTCGCCCTAGTATCTTCAACCAAATCTTCCAAGATATTCCTTTTTTTTTTCTTTTTGTTTCCATATCGCTTGCCTTTTTTCCACGTCACTGATAGTTGATCACACGAAGATCCTGTGTAACTCACTTCTTTCTTGTTGCACATATGAATCATATCTCACAATCTCCCCCTTTTTGTGTGAAGTTGTCAACCATAGCATCTGTATTCAAAACAACATCAACCAAACACATACCCACTGATTTCTCATAGGATTAAAGGACATGTTAGACAAAAACACATATAAACGAAAACATCCGAATTAGATAGGAGAGTTTCATAGTGACACACAAACGTCTTGTTCTACACAGGAGAAAAGTTTCAGAGTTCAACAGATTGTCGATTAGTTTTAAACATAGAGAAAAAAAAACATGAAACATAACACTTTTGCTTTAATCTTCAGCCATATCCCCAGATGCACCACTGTCCTCTGATTCTGCTCCACGGCGCATATTATTGATACCATATTCTCCCCCTGCTTGGTTGCAACAGACACACAAAAACCATTGAGACAAAACAAAGAATGAAATGCCTCATCATAAGACAAACCACTTACCTTTCAGGCGCATCTCCATCTGATGGATCAGACGCTTCAAGTTTCTGAGATCAAATGCCAGAGAAGGAGGAGCTAACTCTTGTTCACCATCAGACCCTCTGGCACTCTTATCTAAGGAGATTGCCCTTGGAGCAGTTGAAGTCGTGTCATTTCTGTAGACTGGAACCACCCGTTGAAACCAGAGCAGCTGGAATATTAGATTTGGAAAAGGTAACCGCAGGCCAAGCATTTCTGGATGTTTTGCAATTTCCAGAATCTGAGAATAGACCAATCTGCCAAAGCTAAAAGGATGCTGATGAACAAGCATATACAGGAACTTGGCTCGGAGTTGTGTCATAGTGGTACTATTTGCAGAAGGTATCCAGTTACGGCAGCAAAGCTTGTACAGAACAACCATGGTAGATGTGAGATGCTTTGACTGAAACTCCTCCCATCGATTTTTTCTCCCACCAGTTAGTGTCAAGATAGCCTCAAATAGAGGTGCATCCATGTAAACCTCAGATTCTCTTATGCTGGGAGTGAGGTCGAAGGGAAGCATCAACATGCGATTGATGAGATCGGGTGAGAACTCATACATTTCTCCACGTAGATATACCAGAAACATATCATGAGAATTGCCAATGTAGTCAACCAGATTACTGTAGAATTCCCTAACAACCTGAACTACATATTGATCTATTTCAACTACAGTTAGCAGTAAGCCAGCATTCCTCAGAATTTCCTCTGCTCCCATCAACTCAGACTTCCCAAGAGGCAAGTGTTTCTGATCAAGAAAAGACCTAACCTTAAAGTTCTTGTAGGCATCAGCACTCTGTTTTGTGAGAAACTTCTGATTAAAAGGTCGGATCGGCGGTTGATCATAGATGGCTGGAAACATCTGGAGTTTGCGACGGTGATGAGCGCGATTTTCCTCCATTCGCAACTCAAAGGGTGGAAAGCCACTGTCATACCCTTCTCGATCATCATGCATGGCTTCTTCTTTATCTGGGTCTTCGGCTTCAACGGATTCAGAAACAGTATTGGACTCTTCAGATCCTTCCACCATCGGTTCTTTCCCAGGCCTGCGTCGCGGTTGTGACGGCTCCCAGGAGTACCCTTCGACGGAAATAATATGTGGAACAGAACCAGGCTGCGAAGGGTTTGCCGGAGTGGCTGCGGCGATGGCTCGATGAATGGCTTCTCGTTGTTTGCGAGTGAAAGTCATAGCGGTTTTGAGGGTTTCACGATGATGGAAGAGCAACCGTCTGACACAGTTAGGGTTTGTACGACACACACACATTGCTGAAATAGAATTTTCCCGCTATAGCTGATAAGGCCTTATCACAACACAACAAATTTCTTTGAAAGCCCATTAGGAAACCCAGAGACAACATTGATATAAGGCTCAAAACGAAAAGGCACAAGCATGATTTCAAAGACACAGAACAAGGACATAAGTTATAGGAGAAAAAAACTTGTAAGTGAACCATGCAAATTTTCAAATATGATTGTACCAACACAGACAAACAGAGGCTGAGACTCAACAACCAAAAACACATTAGATTACTTAGTTATTACTGACAAATGTAACCAAAAACTGACACAGATCACACAGACATTTCTCCTTAAAGGCTTGGGTTTTATGAAAAACAAGACACAATCAGATCAGCTTCTAAGTTTTCCTTGTCATTACTCGATACTTGAGTGACCCATTCTGACACTGTGCTATCAACTGAAGATCAATGTTCCCTAATTTTCTAGGGTATCATTGTATTTTTTTTTATTGATCTTCATATAAAGAGATAAGAATCAATGTTCCCTACTTTTCTAGGGTATCATTGTATTTTTTTATTGATTCCTTTTTATTATTTGAGAGATCAATGTTCCCTAATTTTCTAGGGTATCATTGTATTTTTTTATTGATCTCATGAACAAGGAGAGCAAGAACATAGGAAAGGAAAGTAGTCTCTAGACACTTGTCTTACTACGAGCACTAATCAAAGTTCAATGTACTAGCAAACAAGCCGACCTGATGTGGTTTTTATATTTTGGTGATATGTAAGAGGGATAAAAAATCAAGGAGAAACGTCAGAGTGATTCTAAATGCACAGCTTAGAATGAGAGTCAGATAGCACAAATACCAAGTGCCTTCCGAAGATGGCAGAAGGTGTTTAGATTTAATGGTTTAATAAAGAAATCAGCCAACTGTTTGTCGGTGGTAACATGTTCAATAATTGCAAGTTTCTCCTCAACAAGTTCCCTTACAAAATGATGCCTAATGTCAACATGTTTAGTCCTAGAATGCTGAACAGGATTCTTTGATATGCTAATTGTACTCAGGTTATCACAGTAAACGAGAAAAGCATCAGTAGAATTACCATAGTCACTCAGCATTTGTTTCATCCATAGAAGTTGCGTGCAACAACTTCCAAGTGCTATGTATTCTGCCTCAGCTGTCAACAGTGTTACACAATTATGTTTCTTGCTATGCCATGCTATTAAGTTGTTTCCCATGAAGAAACACCCACCTGAGGTGCTTTTCCGATCATCCAAACTACCTGCCCAATCTGCATCACAAAAACCTGCCAAGTTAGAGTTAGTGTCTTTAGTATAGTAAATGCCGAAGTCCAAAGTCCCTTTTACATATTTAAGAATACGTTTCACTGCAACCAGATGTGATTCTCTTGGACTAGCTTGATATCTAGCACATACTCCTACGCTGTAACACAAGTCGGGACGACTGGCTGTTAGATACAAAAGACTACCAATCATTGCACGATACAACTTCTCATTAACTTTAGTCCCCTTTTCATCTTTAGACAGTTTGGTAGTTGAGCTCATCGGAGTCTTAGATTCTTTTGCTGTATGCATTTCAAATCTCTTGATGAGGTTTCTGGCATATGCTGCTTGAGAAACAAAGATACCATCATCTAACTGACGAACTTGCAGCCCGAGAAAGTAAGTTAGTTCTCCAACTAAACTCATTTCAAATTCCTTGGTCATAGTTGTGACAAATTTGTCAACCAGACTTTGATCCGTTCCCCCGAAAATGATATCATCGACATATACTTGAACCACCAGAAAATCCATTCGAGATGATAGAATGAACAGAGTTTTGTCCACACTGCCTCTTACAAAGCCTGACACATGCAGGAACTGTGCCAGTCTGTCGTACCACGCTCGGGGGGCCTGTTTCAACCCGTATAAGGCTTTCTTGAGATGATACACGTACTCAGGATGTGAGGGATCTTCAAACCCTTTAGGTTGTGCTACATACACTTGCTCTTCCAGCAAACCATTCAAAAATGCACTTTTCACATCCATCTGATGTAATTTGAAGTTTAGATCACACGCTATACCAAGTAGCAAACGGATAGATTCTAAACGAGCTACCAGAGCGAAGGTTTCATCAAAGTCTACTCCTTCAACTTGAGTGTAACCTTGAGCAACAAGCCTAGCCTTATTTCGTACAACATTCCCATTCTCATCCATTTTATTCTTGAAAATCCATTTTGTTCCAATCACATTCACATCCTTGGTTTTTGGAACAAGATTCCATACTTTTAGACGAGTGAATTATTCCAGCTCTTCATGGCAAGCATTTGTCTAAAACTCATCTTCCAGGGCCTCTTGAACAGACCTAGGTTCAATTTGTGACACAAAACACCCGAATTCAACGATTTCAGCCAGCATCACCATCTCTTTGAAGTTTATTTGACGTCCTCGTGTTAGTCTTCCATCATTTAAGTTTCCAATAACATCATCAGCCGAATGATTTTTATGGACTTGAACACCAGATGCATCTACTTCATCCCTTACCTCAGTTTTGACATTATCCAAAATTACTGCATCTGTCTTAACCAGGTTGTGTTTGTGTGACTCACCTTCAGATGCACTGACTTCTCGTAGCTCCAGACT
>OVAN01007513.1:0-19560 GCA_900406275.1 Anastatica hierochuntica | reverse complement strand
AAAGGAATATTTCCACGAAAAGATATGCACAAATCGGGATGAGAAAGGAAATGAGTCAAGCCCATGAAGACCTTTATAAAGGGCGTGAAGGAAGAGATAAAAAAAAACAACTTTTCCATCACCGCAAAACACTTAGAAAAAACTAGGGTTCTTACTTTGTTTTCGTAAACGAGCCGCGTCACAATTAGGTAACGAGTTTACGCTGTAGTTCTAGGGTTTTCACCAACAGTTCGCAGCCACGGCTTAACACCGGTTGCGCACGCTCCGATCACGAATTCGAATAAGATCCCTTAACTATCTTCCTTTTCTGTGTCTGTCGAATTGTTCTTCGCTTACGTTTTTCGTTTACTTTTGATTCGCTTTTGTACTCATTCTGTATTCGTTCACGTTAACCTATTCTTACGAATCTTATTACTTTACCACCGTTAAATGCATATCGCTTCGCAATCTGTTTCGTATTGATTCACTTTTGTTATCTACTTGTTTCGTTTCATAATCTGTTCATCTTTTAGTTTCGTATTTCTTATCTATTAACTTTTGCACTCACTGTTTGATCTGTCAATCTTTGGCTACAGAGAGTCCGTGAACCACGTAACATTGACAGTGAGAATTTCGGTTCCCACACCAGTCAAAAACCAGAAGCTAATCAATAGTTAGAGGCTAGACAATTTTAGTCCCAAAAGCCAGAGACTGAATAACAGACAGAGGTCAAACGAATCTATAGGATAATCCGAAAATCCTAGCAAAAGGCTTACATAAGCAAAATGTTGAGACAAGATAATAAAAACGAAAGACATTAATAAAAGCCACGAAGGGCTTATGGTTAAAGTATAAAATAAAAGCCCCGAAGGGAAACAAAAGACCAATGCCTAAAAGGCCAAATAATTTCTACAAAAGGCCACAAGGGGCATAAGAAAGCCCACACAAGGGCTGGTACCAAGAGTTCATAATAAAAGCCCCCAAAGCCCCCAAGGGGAAATTAAAGCATAAAAGAAAAGGTTTTGAATAGGTGTTAGGGCTTAGTCGACTGGATCTAGAGAGGGAGGTTTTTCGGCATCGGCATCAACTAGGTTCGAGGCGTCTAGGGCATGTAGAATAACAGGCTCATCCTAAATTTTGGGAGGCGGAAAGTTGTTAACCTCTGCCTCGCTCTCCATCACCAGCTTGTAGTTCTCAAATTCCTCTTGCAAGTTCTAGGAGCCTGTGTTTCCGTTAAGCGAGTCCCTTTCCATGTCCCAGCGCCTTATGATCTTTGCATAATTAATCGCCATGACCTTCTGTCTATCAAATAAGCTAACTTTGGCCCTGAGTTCTTCAACCTCCCTATCTAGGTCAACTTTCTTCATGATCATTACCTGGGTGCGGTCGAACTCCTTCTGATCCTTGCTTCAGCTGCCTCTGTAGCCACCTTATCCTCCACATGTTTGAGGAAGCCAGTCATCTGACACATAAGAGAACAAGGGCAAGATTAAAAATGGCAAAGCAAAAGACCTAGAAGATAGGAGCCAAACGCTTACGTCCAACATCGTCCTATGCTTAAAAGAGAGTACCCGACGGATTCAGAGTAAGGATAGGAGACATCCACCACAGGGAACACCTGGACCTTCTGCTGTCGCATGGTATCATCCATGTCGGAGGGTGAGAGAGACGAGGACCTCGTGCTTACGCCTTTTGCTTCTTAGCCTGGGAAGAGGGAACATTGGATTTGTGTTGCGACTTCCTCTTGGTGCCTGTCATGGGAGTCTCTAGAATCAACACATCCTCAGAGGTTGATGTCCTGCCTCCAAAGCCGATCTCTGCTACTCCTGATGCCTTTTCCCTCTAAAAGTCCTCCATTGCCTTCAATGATGATCTTGCCATATTTCATGCATTGAAAAACACACAATTAGTACAAGAACTAAAAACAAGGGGAAACTAGGACAAAACAGAGAGCAAAAGCAAGGTAGTGCTCCTTGCCTCAACTCGGAGCCTGTGTACCTGCTCTACTTTTTTTCCCTTTCTCGACATTATCTCTTGAAGCTACTGCTAAACAAAAACAAGGAAATGATTAGAGCCAAGACTGAAAGGAAAACAAAAAAAAATGGCTCATCCTAGGTCTACCGATGGGATTCCACAATGTGGGGAACACATAGTCTAGCCCCACGTTCATGAGCACAAACCGCTGGGCCACAGCTTGCAAAAGGCATCACCTTTCTTATCCCCCCTCTCTATCTCCTTGAGGATCACAACACTATCCCTGGTGTGAAAGTAATACCTTCCTTCACCAGGAGAAACATGGGAGAAGCAATCAGCATATAACAGTTCGTCAATATCCACGTCGAAGCCGTGGAAATCATTGAGCACCTGGATGGGAGTAAATATTCTCCATGAAGGAGATTTAGCAGCGAGGGGCATATTCCAACCTGGGTAGCCACAATGACCACGAGGGCCAGGAGATTCGTTTTCACCCCCGTCTATAGATAGCCCTCATACATGGCTGTCTCATCACGTAGGAAGAAAGAAGCAAATTCATCATCTCTCGCGGCCTTGAGAATCATATCCCCTGGTAGGGAATACTGCTACCTGAAGTCCCCAAGCTCATCCCCCTCCCCCCTATCACAAAGAAGGGACCTATCCTGACTACAGGAGGAGCAGGGGAATAGCTCACAGGAATCATTACATGCCCCATGTCCTACAAAGTTACCAATGATTCATGAGTCTCCGAAGAGGGCTCTTCCCTCAGAAGGGGTCTCCTATGGTCTCTAGTCCCTACAGAAGAAGAGGTCACAGGAGAAAATTCCCCCGCAGGAATCGCCATTTACCGAATACGAGCCCTGGTCACATATCGTGGACTCAAAAGGAAAAGCTCCTAAAAATGTATGAAACCCTAGAACTCAAACAGGGTCTTCAAAATCCTAGGCTAAAAATCAAAATGAAGGAAGGAATCATATTATACCTGAGTTCGCAAGGCACAAGGAGCTCGAGACAAAAGAGAAATTGGCTAAAGAAAAGCTGAAGAAGAGGAAGATCGCGAGAGAAAGCTAAAGAAAAATCGAGATTGAGGAAAAGAAAATGAGGAAAAATGATTAAGTATCAAGAGTGAGAGAAAAGAAAAAGGAAAAGAGATCATCCACCATGATTAGGCGCGAATCTCGGAGCGTCTCCATCCTTTCTTTCAAAATCTCTCTAATCTCATACAATGGCTGCGATTATTTAGCCGTTAGCAAGAGAAGGACGGAGGTTTCCTAGAGAATTCTCGATCCAAAACCTAGAAGACAAGAGCATCAAGCCAGAAGTCAAAAACCGGGATGAAACTCCAATAACCCAAGTATCAAGGAAGCAACATCACTACTTCTTGCCAAAATACAAGGGGAACAATTTATTCCCCAACTTTGGATCGAACCTTGGCAATAAGGGGCTAATTGTTGAGAGTATTTTGGACCTTGGGAAATTTCCTGGGTCCAGAAGCTGTAAGACATGCCTTAAGCTAAAAGAAGGGGAATGCCAATGAAAGCAAGAAGTCGGGAGTATGCCTCTGGTTGGGAAGTCGGACGACTATTCCACCTAGGAAAAGGAAATCCTAAGGGAAAAAGGAAATGTGCCAAAATATCTAAGGATATACATCGTTTTCTTAATTCTAAAGGGATAATCATGTGCAAAAACTATAAACACTAGACTTAAGGGTTCAAACAATGTATTCAGAAAAACCCTAGAGACTAGACATAGAGTAAGAGAGATTCAATCTTTGAACGGATTCTAACACTCAAATATCAATGTATTCGTTTCCTCTTAATCATGGATTCGAATACTCAAATCTCAATGTACTTGTTTCCTCTTAATCAATACATCACATCTTTCTCTACTTCTCTTGCTATGCCTCATTATTTTTAGTTATCTCTTGTTTTCGTAGTGCTTCCAAAGAACATCCCAAAAAACATGCATATAGAAAGGATCTTTTTGGCATGGTTTATTGAAATCTGTAAAATCGATGCAAACCCTCCACTTGCTGTTTTTCTTGCCTACTGATGTGTCAGTATTTTAATAGTTTTTACTACGGTTTTTACACGAGATTTATGGTTTTTAGTATGTATTCAGATCCTTTTGGCGCAGATTTGTGTTCTTTGTTGTTTTTACAGGAATCGAGCTTGAATGTAAGGAAAGAATGCATTTTGGATGGATTTCAAGCATCAAAGTAAGTGTTCTGAAAAGCTGAAAATACCNTGTTCGTGAAAAGCTGAAAATATCTAGACAGTTGGACAAGGATCGATCGATCCATGTCCATGGATCGATCGATCCCTGTCCCGTTTTGCAGACCGATTTTAGAAAGAACCAGACCGAACTTATTTCGAGCCGGATTTTGATACAAAGACCTAAGCGTGTGTTTTACCTTTCATTATGCACTTTTACAGACTTTTAGAGAGCAGAGATTGATTTTGTAACGTAGGGAGAAGAAGCATCTTTGTACTTCGATCTAAGAAACTTTCAGAACCCTTTTACTCTTGTTTTTGTTAAATACAATCATGTCTCTCTTGAATTTGATCTCTGATTTTGCAATTATCATGAGTGAGTAGTCTGATCGTTGGGTTTAGGGTTCTCACATAGGGATTCATGATTTGTTGATGTAGAATTGCATGATTAGGGAGTTAATATAATGGATCTTCATCTATGATCGATCGTAATGCATGAAATTGACCTGATCACTTAGTTTCTGATCTTAGGTAATTTAACGCCTGGAAAGTGTTTGTTTAAATGCCTGAAAGAATCTTAGATGATCAATTCTTCTTAAGCCAATGGAAATTGATGATTAAGTGAATTGTGAACATATCAAACGTGTTAGTAATGCATGATTAGAAATCGAGAGTCAACAGAAGTTAATATCGAGATATCTAATACATAGGGAGCTGATACTATAGAAGTAGATCAGTTTTTCATTAGTGTGAGTTTAAGACGGTTTAAAACTTGTTCCCTAATCTATAATTTGAATCAAAAAAGAATTTTACCCCTGAGAATACCCAATGCCCAACACTTGTTTGATTGTTTTACAACCCTTTCGTTGCTGCCTGCGTTTCTTTGCTTTCTTAATTTCGACATATGCATCATCTCAAAAGATATCTTTTTTAGCTTTAGCCTGCTTTTTGATTCTACATTCTTCATACTACCTTTGGTCTCTTTGGATTCGATCCCAAACCACTACAACGTACTTCTGTGCGCTTGCAGTGTTTTCTCGGGCGAAAACCTGAGCTATCAAGTTTTCTGGTGACGTTGTCAGGGACCAACAGGGAGTCTTAAAACTTAGGATCATTGTGTGCCTAAGGCATTTTTATTTATTTTGTTTAATCTCTTCTTTTTCTTCTTTGTTTTTGTGCTTTCAGGTGCATGAACAGGCCACATACTAGAAGCCAAGGGATCGAAAATCTTGCTGAATTCGAACCTGAACCTTCGCATCTAGAGAGACAGAAGACGAAAGAGAAGTTGCTGGAGGTTATTGAAAAAATTGAATTTTGATGAAGTCTTGGGTGATAACATTGGCGACAACATTGAATTTCATCAGAATCCTCTCTTTCCTGGAGTTCTTCCAGGAGTTGATCCACCTGCTGGTGGTGGTACTAATGCTGGTGCTCAACAAGTTGGCCAGCAGAATGTTGCAGCTAAGGGGCAACAACAAGCAAATCAACCTCGACAGGGGATGACTCTGGCAAAGCTGCTGGAGGTGGATCACCTCCTGAAAGGACTCCAGGAAAGAGAGGATTTTAAGCCGGATGTTGCTCGTCTAGAGAGACAGAAGAAGAAGGAGAAGCTGCTGGAGGTTATTTAGGAATTTGACTTCGCCGAAATCACGGGTGATAACATGGGCGAAAAAATTCAAGTTCATCAAAATCCTCTCTTTCCTGGAGTCCTTTCAGGAGGTGATCCACCTGCTGGTGGTGGTGCTAAAGCTGGTGCCCAGCAAATTGGCCAGAAAAATGTTGCAGTTGAGGGGAAGCAATGCACAAATAAACCTCAACAGACGATGACTCTAGCGCAATATGACACTCCGGAGGCCTTATATGGGAATCGTGTTGGGATTTGTCCTTCTCCCATTGAGAGAAGGGACTTTGAGATCAAGACTGGTATCATTAACTTGGTGTATCAGAATCAATATCATGGGTTGCCATCAAAGGACCCAATGCACCATCTAGATAGGTTTAAAGCCATATGCAATACTATCCAGCACAACAGAGTACCTGCTGAAGCCTGAAATGTAGGTTGTTCACTCTCTCTCTAAATGACAAAGGTACAAGATGGTACAATAGCTTAGAGCCTTATTCGCTGAAGACATGGAAGGAGATCAAGGCTGCGTTTCTTAGTCATTTCTTCACGAAATCAAGGTATATGTCTCTGCGAAACAAGATCGCATGATTTCACTAATTGGGTGCTGAAAGTTTTCATGTAGCTTTGGAAAGATTCAGAGAGTACCTCAATGATTGTCCTCATCATGGGTTCTCAGATGGCAATCTCCTCAACATTTTCTATAATGGGGTTGAGGAGATATATCATAATGTTATGGACACCGCTACCAATGGTGATTTCAGTACCAAGACTATGGAGGAAGCTTACACATTGGTGAATAACATGGCGAATAGTCAGGCCAATCGGAGATCAGATTATGATCGGGGTAGAGGAGTTGTGCCATCTGAAGCAAAGAGAATTGATGATTTGTAGTCAAAGCTCGATGAGCTAATGTGGAGAGATTTGTAGGGAGTGAACTTTGTTGGTGAGCAGAACAAAGCATATGTGCTTCAAGAGCAGAAGATGGGACAAATGTACCAAGAATTCATGTCTGAGGAGCTGAATGGTGGACAAGCAGATGTGAATTACATTGGGGGTCAAGGAAACTTTTGTAATAGAGGTTTCAACCAATAAAACAAGTTCCAGAACAAGCCATACAGTCAAAATCAGAGTGTCTTCAACTCTTGATTTAAGAACAAGAATCAGAAAAATGGCTTCGGAAATAGTGGCTATTAGTAGAAGCAGTTTGGTTCAGGAGGATTCAAGAACAACTATCAGTTAGGGTATCAGAATTAGAACCAAGGACAGTCTCCTGCATCTTCTCAAGATAGTGATCTGAAACAAATGCTCAACCAAGTGCTGGAAAATCAGTCTAAGTCTGCTGAGGAGATCAATTAGAAAGTCGATGCCATGTACAATGACCTCAATGGGAAGTTTGAGGTCAAGAGTGTTCGAATGAAGATGCTGGAAACTTAGGTTGCTTAGACTTCTGCTAGCAACAGAGCTCCTCTAGGTGTCATTCCAGGCAAAACAGAGAAGAATCCGAAGGAATTCTACAATGCTATCACAATTCGAAGTGGAAAAGAGGAAAACAACTAGTTCAGGACAGAGGGACAGGGATTGATCGATCCCTTCCCTAGGATCAATAGATCCTTGTCCAATTCCGCCTCGAAAATATCTTGACATAGAGATAGGGATCGATCGATCCCTGTCCCTGGATCGATCGATCCCTGTCCTAATGCAGGTTCGTCGGATTTTTGCGATGAAACGTAGGAACAAGAAGTTGAGGATGATTATGTACCACCCCCGCCTTACATACCCAAGCCTTTCTATCCTTCTAGACCCCGTCAAAAGGTCAAGGAACGCGAGTATGAGAAACTGAAGAATCTAGTTGGTAAACTACATGGTCGATTGCCATTCGTTGAGGTTGTCAAGATGGTTCCTTCTTGATAGCTAAGGTTTTCTCCTGAGATAACACTGCAAGTGCACAGATGTACGTTGTAGTGGTTATAGATCGAATCCACAGAGACCAAAGGTAGCAGGAAGAATGTAGAATCAACCAGCGGGCTAAAGCTGAAAAGATATCTTTTCAGTTGATGCAAATATCAAAATTAAGAAAACAAAGAAAGCAGGCAGTTATGAAAGGGTTGTATATCAATCAAATAAGTGTTGGGCATCGGGTATTCTCAGGGAAATGATTCATTGTTGATTCAAATTTTAGACGAGGGAGCAAGTTATAAAACCTCTTGAACTCAAACTCTAATGTAGAACTGATCTACTTCCATAGAATCAACGCTCTATGCATTAGAAATCTCGAGACTAACTTCCGTTGATCCTCGATTTCTAATCATGCATTACTAACAGGTTCGATATGTTCACAATTCTCTTAAACATCAACTTCCATTGGCTTAAGGAGAATTGCTCATCTAAGATTCTTTCAGGCATTTAAACAAACACTTTCCGGGCTTTAAATTACCCAAGTTCAGAAACTAATTGATTAGTTTAATTTCATGCATTACGAACAATCATAGATGAAGATCCATTAGATTAAATCCCTAATCATGCAGTTCTACATCAACAAATCATGAATCCCAATGCGAGAACCCCTAAACCCAACGAACAGACTACTCACTCATGGTAATTGTAAAAACCCAAATCAAATTCAAGAGAGACATGATTGTATTTAACAAAAGTAAGAGTAAAAGGGTTCCAAAAACTTCACGAATCGAAGTATAGAGATGCTTCTTCTCCCTAGGATACAAATCTCTCTCTTGCTCTCTAAAACTCAGAAAAGTGCATAATGAACGGTAAAACACGAGCTTAGGTCTTTCGATAGTAATTCGGTTTGAAATAAGTTAGGTCTGGTTCTTTGTAAAATCGGTCCATAAAACGGGACAGAGATCGATCGATCCATAGACATGGATCTGTCGATCCTTGTCTAAATTTCTTGGTATTTTTCCTGCTTTTCACGAACACTTCCTTCGATACTTGAAATCCATCCAAAATGCATTATTTTCGCACATTCAAGCTCGATTCCTCTAAAAATAACAAAGAATAAAAATCCGCGCCAAAAGGATCCGAATACATACTAAAAACCATAAATCTCGTGTGAAAACCGTGGTAAAAACTACTAAAATACTGACACATCACTTCTCTTAAGAGGTATATGAAAGAGATTCTTTGAGATTGCATGACACTGGAACAAGGTGTATCAGTTTGTACTGCGGAGTGTAACGCAATTGTTCAGAATATTCGCACCTGAGAAACGCAAAGATCCAGGTCCTTTTGTTTTGCCTTGCAGGATTGGATTTCTTACCTTCGGGAGATGTCTGTGTGAATTGGGCTCTGGAGTTAGCTTGATGCCGCTGTCTATCTCACAGAGGCTGAATATGGGAACTATACACCCACGAAGATGTCCTTGATACTTGCAGATAGATCAGTTCGGAAGCCAATAGGTATTCTCGATAACATTCCTGGTGGTGTTATACACTGATTTCTCGGCTATGTATACACTGATCACTATGAGCGTGATCTCTTCTGAGAAGGGAGTGTTTGCGTAGGAGGTTAAGGCACTCCTTCTTAGGGGAGAAGCAACACCAGGAAGGCATTCAATCATTTATTAAAGCGCATCAAACTTAGTAGAGAACATGTTCTTTAGGTGATTGGCATAAGCGAAATGTGGGGTAAAGCCCAAATATTAGTGCTCTTATTGTTTGTGAGACCCTCTTGCATGACAGCAGGATCATGTTCCTCCAGATTCCCATCGACTGCCGACTCTCTTCTTTGAGCAACGTTATTTAGGGGGTGAGGGAGTTTCTAGAGCCTACATTTGGGGCACAATTACTCTGAATTGTTGACTTGTTGCTAGATTAGTAGTCAGAGTTCAGTTCTTCTTCTTTAGGGCTTCATCCTCTAGCTCAAGTTGCTACAGACGCTGGCCATTCTCTTGCAACTTCTTTGCGCAATCCTCCATCTTGTGCTTGAGGGCTTGCAACTCTGTTGCGGCTGCTGTGATGGATGATGCTGAAATGCGCTCTCTCTTAGCCTACTCTACTTCCTCGAACCGCTTCTTCAAAGCTTCCAATTGAGATCTCATCTCATCGTAGCTTAGATCACTCGGTGTTGATGTCGTGATCGTGATGTATGTATTATCTCCTACCATCGTCACATAGTTTTGTTGAGTTTCCCCTCCTTCTAACGTCAAATGGTTACATGTATTTTTGGGAAAGTTCTTTGTAAACACCACAAAAAAGCAAGAGTTAATGTGAAAGACAATCGAAAATCAATGAGACTTTTGTTGATGATCAATTCAAAGCAATAGTTACAACGAGATTTGACTTTAGGACCTTAGTTTTCCGTAAGCTATGAGGTTTCTCGTAGATCTAATGTTTAATCTTTAGGGTTTTCATAGATTAGTTGCATGAACACTAAGGTCTTGTATTTATCTTTGAAACTTGATGGTTATCCCCTTAGAATTAGGAAAACCTCTGTATATTCTTAAATATTAGGCATAATTCCTTTTTTCTTTGGGCTTCCTTTTTATCATGTTGAAGGGTCCTTCGGTTTCCTGCCTATGGGCATAGTCCCGGGTGTCCTCCTTCCTGCTTCCAGTCATTCGCCTGATTTTAGCCTTAACTGTTGTACTGCTTTCAAACCATGGGGATTTCCCTTGGCTTAAATTACTCCCAATACTCCTTACTTATGCAGTAGGAGTAAACTTCACAACGAGGTTCTCGGTAATAGACTATGCGTCTGCCTGAAACATGACCATGAATCGTCCTTGGATACATGAGATGGGAGTCTTAGTTTATACTTTACACAAGATTCTGAAGATTCCATCCCCATGGGGAATTAGGCAAATCAAAGGAAACAAGGAGAACTCCCGCTCCAGCTAGTAGAAAATGCTTAAAGGCAAGACAATTGCCTTATAGCAATTACACTTTCAAGCAGTCCATTCTGAGGAGCCGAAACTGGAGAACGTAGATAAAGTGCCCTTGATACCAAGAGAAACTTAGAAACCTCAAAATGGGATCAAGGTTACCAGCGACTCTGAGATAGAGACTCATCGACCCTATAAGATCCAACTCAGACTGCTTTGCCTGGTTTCATTTGGACTTGCCTGGCACATACTCCAAGTGGATCCAAACCACTAGTCTATGAAGCAAAATAGGCATAAGTTTCCTCTTGAATTTGATCATACCATAAATAATGAGGTGAAGAATCTGGTAGCTGCTCGGTTTATCGAGGAAGTACGATATCCTAACTAGCTAACCAACATGGTGGTTCTTCGCAAGAAGAATGGCAAGTGGAAAGTGTGCATAAACTTTACTGACCTCAACAACTCATGCCCAAAATATCCCTTTTCACTGCCTCACATTAGCAAATTGGTAGACGACACTGCTATAAATAAGCTAATGAGCTTCATAGATGCGCTCTCCAGGTATAACTAGATCCTTATGCACCGTGACGATCAGGAGAAAATTTCCTTGATGACTTCCCGCGAGATATATTGCTACAAGGTGATGTCTTTTGGGATGAAGAATGCTGGATTCAAGTACCAAAGACTTGTAAACATGATGTTTGCTAAGAAAATCGGCCATACCATTGAGCTCTATATAGATGACATGTTGGTGGAATCACTGGAAGCATAGGATCACATTTCTCACATGAAACATGCATTCTCCAAGCTAAGGAAGTATAACATGAAGCTTAATCCTTGAAAATGTTCCTTCGGATTAAGCTTGGGAAGTTCATGGTGTACATAGTGACATTCCGAGGGATGGAAGCCAATCAAGAGTAAAATAGAGCAAACCATGCAATTCCCTCACTAAAGAGTCCTAAGGGTATGCAAAAGCTAATAGGAAGGATGGTTGCCTTGACTAGGTTCATATCAAGACTCTTGGACAAGTCTCATGCGTTCTTCGAAGCCCTAAAGAACCCTAAGTACGTCACATGGGATTAGAAATGTGAAGAAGGTTTGATCAAGCAAAAGGATTAACTTACCACACTTCCCTTGCTATTTAAACCACATTACGGAGAATCAATCCTGCTCTATATCGCGTTCTTTGAACATGCCGTAAGTGCCATTCTGCTTCGGGAAGAAGGAAACTAGTAGCACTCTGTCTACTACATTTGAAAATCCCTCTTGGATGCATAGATATAAAACAATCTCCAAGAAAAACTAGCCTTGGTAATAATAATCGCAGCCAGGATGTTACGTCCCTACTTTCAGACTCAGCCTGTCATGGTGGTGACATCAGAACCTGTTATGAATGTTTTTGGGCAAGTTCTTTATAAGACTATGGAAGCAAGAGATAATATTAAAGATACAGAGATTTGAAATTACTTTGTATTTATTGATTAAGAGAGATTGAGATACAACGTGTTTTAGGTGTATGAACCCTTACGATAGCTGTATTCTTTAGGATTTCTCTTAATCTAATTTCTAGTGTCTAAGGTTTCTTTTGAATGGATTGTACAAGATCTTAGGTCTTGTATTTATAGTCGAGAGTCGGTTTCTATACTTTAAAATTAGGAAAACCTATGTATATCTGTAGATATTAGGCATATTTCCATTTTTCTTGGTTTCCTTTTATCGGGTGGAAGGTTCTTCCAACTTCTTGCCCAGAGGCATACTTGCGGCCTCTGCTTCCTACTTCTTGGCTTCCCTTTTCTTTTGGATTAAGTTGTCTTACTGCTTATAAACCAGGGGATTCTCTTTGCTTTAAAATACTCCCAAACATTTTCCCCCTATTGTCAAGGTTCAATCCAAAGCTTGGTAATAACATGTTCTCCTTGTGTTTTGGCAGGAAGCAGTTGGTTTCTTCCTTAACCATTGGATTTTCCGATTCATCATCTTGGTTTGTTGCCTTTGACTCATTGCTCTTAACGTATGAGTTTGAATTGAAGTTTGTAGGAGAAGATCACATCGATCTTCTGATAACAGCTAAAAAATCTTGGTCGTTGGATTTATTTATTGAAGATTTGAAAATGGAAGGAGAAATCGCCTCGTGATTCGGACCGAATCATTGTGCGCATCTAACTTTCCTTTTCTTCTTCTCTCTTCTCGATCCTTAATCTCTTCCTCTTCTCATTTTTCTTCTTTCTTTCTTATCGCCATTTTTCTTCAGCCTTTTCTCCCCTTTCACGATCACCATCCTCTGTTCCCATTCTTACTTCCAGCTTTTGGCATCTGTAAATCCAAGTACAGCTTCATCCCCTTCTTCTTTTTTATTTTAGTCTAGAGCCTCGTAGGTTCCGTAAGTGTTTATGTTTTCTTAGAATTAGGTACCTTTTCTTTTGAGCAAGCGATATGAGATTAGGGCTCGTATCAGGTAAATGGCAAGTTCTCCTGATGATTTATCTCCGGTAGCCTCCTCTTCTTTCGAAGCTAGGGTTCGTAAGAGGCATCGCATCCAAGTGAGCTCATCTTTAGACTCCATCGAGACGTTGGGGAGTTTACTGGATTTAGGTCATAATGTGACCCTAATTAGCTCTTCCCCTTGACCCACTATACTGAGGATAGGTCCCTGCTCAACCATTAAGGGGAAGGACCTTGGGGGTCTTAACCAAACATTATTCTCTCTCTTCGCAAATGGTACTTAGAGCTCCTTGCGATGGCGAAATCACCTCAGCATGTCCAACTAATGAAATAGCCATGTACGAGGGTTACCTTGAGGCGGGAGTGAAGGGAAGACTCCTTGCTATGCTCGTAAAGGTGGCAAGGCATTTTAGTATTTGCCCTTATCAGTTGAATCCTCATTCGTGGAGAATTTTTACGTCCATTCAGGTGCTTAATGAATTCCATGGGCTTAATCTGGGATCAAAAAGCTTTTGTACTCCTACTACTTCTCCCAGTATCTCCTGGTAAAGGCCGTTACTATTTCCATCCCCAGGCCGATTATCCGGCAGTTAAGGAGCTTGCAAAGGAAGAGAAGAAAGGGGTGGCCTTCACAAGCAGTGGACCCATAGATTCTTTTTCATGACAGTGGGTCTAGAACCAAGATTCTCCACTCTTTGGAAACTTAATTGTAAGTTTAGGATGTGTCCTTGCGTTGAACTATCTTTTGGTCTAGATTTTGACCTTTTTCTATTTCTTTTTGTTTTGCATAGGTTTCAGGAAACAAGGCCTAGGAGGTAGAATAGGGAGTAAATAGATCTCTTGAGATCCTGGTTGAAGTGAGGAAGGTCACATTCCTTCTAAGTCTATAGGCATTGTCGTATAGCAGTGTTTGGGGGTAAGTTTCTATCCCTTTGCTTTCTGATTCCTTTGCCCCTGTTCTCTCTGTTGACTCATCTAGCTATTTGTACATTGAATATTATGGAGTCAACATCCAAAGTACTGGAGGACTTGAAGAGGGCATGAGAAGTCAAGGCGACCAAGGTAGGGTCAGCAAGCAAGGTGTATGCTTCTGATAATGTGTAGATCTTGGAGACTCCATCGGCTAGGGTCAAGAGGAAGGCGATGCCGAAGGTAGATACTCCCTCTTCCCAGTTCAAGAAGCGTAATGGTGTCTCCACTATATCCTCCTCCCTCTTCCCTATTGGGCAGAACGACACTCTAGAGCAAGTGCATTGCCACATTTTTCCTTCGGTCAATATCTCCTTCCGAGACGCTGATTCTGTTTGGGTGCTCCTTTATCTCTAAAGGGAGATGTTGAAGGTAACTTTTCTCCTTGGTTTTGACTAGCCTTGGCTATTTTGCGACGTGCATTGATTGTCTTCTTCTCTCTCTTTTTTTCAGATGTTTATCTTTCTCCACCATGTGAACAGTGAAATTGGTTTAGAAGTTGCTGACACAGGGAATACCATGGTGGCGGACTACATCCTTTAGCAAAAGAGGAGAAGATCTAGTTTGCTAGATTGGAGAAGGAGATGAGGGAAATCTGGGTCTTAGCCAAGGGCCTGGAGTCCATGAATTAAAACGAAGCAGATTGTGCAAGAAGCTGATTAAGGATAAGCCTTCTCTGGAGGAGGAAGTGTCTAGTCTCAAGGTGAAGGCCAATACTTTCTTGGAGGATATGTTTATGGTGATTAAAGGTGCCAAGATTGTAAGGCGTTGGGAGATGGCCATAGAGTGGCTCAAAGGGGCCACGGGCTTCTTAAATCTAAAGGAGGAGTTTGCCAATTACAAGTTTGTGATGGAGACGGAATCAAAGATGTAGGGTATGTTGAATCCTACTTTAGAGGATGAACCTTTGATTCCTCCTACCCCATGTGCCTCGATAATAGCCGACACTAAAGCTGATTTTGAGAAGTATCCTACTCCTACCCCTCCTGTTAACTCAACCCGCACTTCGCTCAAAACAATTATTTTTTCATGCTCTCCCCTTATGGGATTTTATTTTATAACTCTGGTTGCCACTTTGTGGGCTTAATTTAAGCCACTTGTGGGATATTGTAAAATATTTTTGGCCTTTTTAGGCCTTTATCCTTTGTGGCCTCGCAGAGCATTTTGAACCTTGGTTTAGGCCCTTTCTGGTGTGGGAACCCGAAATTCGCACTGTCGATTTACGAAATCGAAGGAAAGTCAGGAAACCTTAACTTTCCCTGAGGTCCCGGATTTCTGCTGGGTAAAAAAACGAGAGATCATAACGCGATGAAAACAGACGATGAATTAAATGTGAAGAGATTGCAAAGTAAAAGTAAACAGGATTCGTAAACAGATAACGAAATTAAAGTAAAACGAAATCGTAAACGAAAAGCAAATCGAAAGTAAACAGATATCATAAACAAAGTAGAGTAAAAGAGATCTTATTCTGAATTCATGTTTGAGCGTTTACAACTGGTGTAAAGCCGTGACCGCAAGAACTGTCGGTGAGAACCGTAGATCTAAAAGCGTAAACTTGTAAACCTAGTTGAGTCGTAGCTCGCTAACGAAAAACGAAAGTTAAAACCCTAATTCTCTAAGTGTTTGGTGGTGACGAAATTTTTGTGTCTCCCCGTTGTTCTCCTTAGCCCCTCTCTTATATGCCTTTGTAGGTTAAATCCGTTTCCTTTTCCGCTCTAGATTCCTGCATATCCTCCTGCGAAAATATTCCATTTTTTGGGAATATTCCATATCTCCACGAATTTTCCATATTTATCTTCAGACTTTGACTTTACCGTGTTTTCCTTTTATCTTTCGCGAAACTCGGGTAGATCGTTGACGCAATTGGGCCCGTTCTCGTTCTGAAATTGTAAGTCGACTTTTGTCTCGTTTTGGGTCTTCGTGGGCCGTTTAGCGACAAAGTGATTTTTACGATTTCTTTCAAAGAAGTCGTTCTTCGTACGACTACGCAGTGACGATTTTACGAAATGATAAGACTGATCGTATGGTTAAGATAATGTCGGTGTTCGAGTTAACCGTTATCGTTTCATACGATCGATACGAAGATTTTACGGAAAGTACGAGCCTTTACGATTATTTTTGCGAAACTTCAACGGAGATTCAGATCGAGACGAAACAAGAAACGCATATAAGTCTTTTATATTTTAGATACATTTAGGTTATAAATATTTCATATAAGACTTAGAATGCATTAGTTTGAATCTAGAGTCTAGCTTAGGGACATATTGCATTTGCATATCATTTTCTTTGCATTTGTAGGTGCAACTTTGGAGACAAATTTGAGAGCTTGAGATGATGGATTCTAAAGGCTAAAAGGACCAAGAATCAAAGTGAATTAAAGGCTAGAAGCAATGGAAGAAGATGGGATCAAGAGAGGATATCAAATGGTGAACAAACAATGAACAAGCCGCAAACGGGACCAGGCATCGACCTGAAGGTCGATGCTGAATGACCTAAGGTCGATGCTGCATCACCTTTACACACTGCTGCCAAATGCAATGCAGCATCGACCTCTAAGGTCGATGAAGGGTCTCCTGATGTCGATGCTGCGTTGCATTGACGTGAAAAAGAGCCTCGTTTCTCCTATAAATACCCATTTAACCTAGTTTTATGCATCCAACTTTTATCCTGCACTCTTATAACTTTCTACTTCTTCAAGGTTGTATTGTAATGCTTTATCTCTTGATCTTTTAGATCAAAAGTCTCTCTCTCTCTTTAAGTTTGTATCTTGGTTCAAACATCTATCTTATCTATGAAATCTATCTCTTTCTCTTCATCTCTTTTCTTTTTCTTCTTTATGTTGTGTGAGTAGTCTTTCTGATGTAACCAACAATGTTTAGATCTACTTAGATTAGGCTGTGATATGGTGTTAGGGATAGATAATCTTAAGTTTCCTAAGAATTTGGAGTGCTTAATGCTGGGTTTTAGAGTAGCTAACTAAGATCTAGACATGTATGCATTTCTCGCCAGAGAGGTGTTTGATGAAATGCCTAGGAGAACCAAATACTTGCGATTTCAATCTAGCCAATGAGTGTTGTTTTCTAGGTTGATTAGTGACTATATGGGCTTGCTTTTATTGATTCCTAATCGATTTGTCATTTGCAATAAACGAGAGTTGAGCGAATGTGATTGATAAGGAAATGGCCTCTTGCCATGAGAGTGGATTAAGCTAGTATTGCCTTTGATCATGGATTTGTGCTCAATAACTTGATCTAAAACCACTATCACCATCTTTCTAAGTGGATCCATTACAACATCCTTTGGTCCATCATCTTAGTTTATAGTTCATAGTTCATTTCAAGTTAGCATCTTTAAGTTCATGTTTGCTTTCTTTATTTGAGTTTATTTGCTTTATTTAAGTTGTTTGCTTTCTTGATTTGCTTTAGTTTACAGTTTATTAAGAAAACCAAAACAAAACCCAACCTTTCGTATTTGCTTAGATTAGGCTTGAGTGTGTATTCCCAATGCGTGGGTATATCTATCTAAGGTTTGCTTCTTGTGGTTCGACCCCAAAGTACTACAATGACATATCCGTGCACTTGCTGATTGTGTGATTGTTTGGAAACGGGCTTATAAATTTAAAGCTTCGTCATGTCTTTTGTTTGCATGAACAATAGTCGCGGAACAAGTTTTTGGCGCCGTTGTCGGGGAGCACAATTGATAGATTAAGATTTTATTTCAGATTTCATTTAAGTTTGAGACTAAGTTTTACTTTTTAAGTTATTTAACTATTTTCTTTTTCCTTTTTGTTTGTGATTTTTTGCAAGGATGATGAATTATCAACTTCAAGAAGGAGTTGGAGGAATAGGACAATATGAGGATACCATTGGTGACTTTGATACACCAATCACGAGCAACACTAGGATGTGAATAAGACCCCCACCCGGAGATATGCCCCATCACGAAATCAACTCTAGCCTCATCAACATGATCCGCAATGCAAGATATTTTGCTTTGGGCATGGAGAACCCCATCGAGCACGTTGATAACTTTGAGAGGCTATGTGACACAACCAAGATCCAAGGAATCTCGGGAGACTACATGAAGCTATCCCTCTTCTCTTTCTCATTAAGAGATAAAGCTTCGCAATGGGATAAGACCGTGGTTAGCTTTGCCATAACCACGTGGGAACAATGCAAGAGGAGGTTCCTTGGTCAATGTTACTTACAAAGGAGGACTACAAATTTCCAGAATAGCATAGCTAATTTCGAGCAAGGGATTGAAGAGACATTAGGTGAAACTTAGCAAAGATTCAACGGTTATGTGAGGAATTGTCCTCACCATGGATTCACTCAAGGAAGTCTTCTAAGGCTATTCCATAGGGGAGTCCATCAACACTTCTGGTTCGCTATGAACATGACGAGCATTGGGAATTTTGAAAGCTTGACCGCGACTCAAGGAGAGAATTTGGTGGAGAATTTAGGTAGGAGCTACGCCAGAGAAGAGAGCTTTGGTTTCACACCAAATATTGAGCGTAAATGTCTTGAGGAATTGAATGCAAAGATAGATGAAACAACAACAACGGTCCTCAAGCCAAAGAAGAAGAAGCTGAGGATGGATGAGAGCTTCTTTGATCAACAAGAAGAGATGAGTTTTGTTTTAGAAAACTACTACAGGAGCTATTCACAAGAATCATCGCCTAGAGCAAGTTTAGGATAACGGAGTCCTACGACACCAACAACACCCACTACTCCAAAGACGCCTACCAACTCTATGGTAGAGGACATGCATTCCTTGATAAAAGAACTTGTGAATGGAAATCCTGAGATGAGGAGAGATTTGAACAATAAATTTGATGCGTTAGACCACAAGATTGATGGGAATTACTTTGAGTTATCGGAGAAGTATGGTGATCTTGCTAACTATGTGAAAGGTATGGAGCATCAAATAGCAGAACTAGCTTCTAGACATGAGTTTCAAACGGGTAGTATACCCGGTAAGTGTGAAGTTAACACGAGAGAGATTTGTCATGCCATGACTTTGAGAAGCGGAAGACAATTACCTCCGGGGACTCAAGAGGTCGAGCCTAAGAAGAATGAAACCGAGTTGGAAGAGACTGAAAATGATCCAATTCCGCTTGATGAAGAAGAGCAAGATGAGAATGAAGAAGAAACCCAGAAGGAAGTGGCATCTAAGAAGGCGCCTAAGGTTCAAGAGGAGAAGCGCAATGACAAACCTCCTCCACGCCAAAAGAAGAAAAAGGAGTACATGCCCACCGACACTAATGTTCCTATTGATGAATTGAATCTACCCTTTCCAAGAAGATTTAAGAACCAAATTATGGCGGCTAGGTACCAAAAGATAAAAGATCATATGGGAGGACTAGTGGTAATCATACCGTTCATGGATTGGTGCCAAGATAGCCCCTTAGTGAACAAGGTACTAAAGGATACACTACAAGAAACTGATCATTTAGCAACGAAATTTAGCGGCGATTTTGCAGCGTCGTTAATTAGCGACGAATTCCCGACGATCGTCGTTAA
>OVAN01007512.1:0-19560 GCA_900406275.1 Anastatica hierochuntica | reverse complement strand
ATATATATATATATATATATATATATATATATATATATATATATATAATTTAAAAGTTTGTAGCTCAAGATTAATTATTTTTTATAAAAACAGTTAATACATAATCATTATACATTTCTATGAATATCCTTTATATATATATATATATCAAAATTTTCAATAAAATAATGATATATTAAATATTCAATTTCAGTTTTAAAAAGTTTTAATTTAATAAAAATGTATTAAATATATTTAAATTGTAAATATTTCAAAATGTATCAAATTTTATATAAGAGAATATGAGTGTGTATTGTATGTGACCAAAATTATATTTAATACTTTCATTAATTATTTTGATACCATATAAGTATATAATGTTTAAAAATAGAAACACATAAATATAATTATCTGGCCGCAATTATTCTTAGTACTTTCTATAATTATCTTGGTATTATATATGTACTCATTGATATCTTAATAAATTAATATTTTTTATAATTATTTTGGCACCATATAATATTAGTTTCAAAAGTCATTTGAATTTTTATAATAGCTCCATTTTATTTATTAATAATAACAATTCATTTTAATATTTAAAATAATTATTAATAGTAATTTGTAATAATAATAATTATTAGAGGATATATCCACTTACTATAATTCTAAATTCATTTATATTATTGGATCATTTATTTTTTCTTTTATGTTATGTAAGATGAGTTATTATAATTTACTTTTATTTATGTTTTAGTTAAGATAAGTTGTAGTTATTTTCTTAAAAAATTTAGAATTCGGAATGCAAAATCGTGAAATTTAATTAGTTAGGAGTATATTAATGATATTTTCATTTCACAGAACAACAAATAAATATTTTTGGTGGTGGAACAATAATATATTGTACTCACGAAAAATAGTGTAAAAAATCAAATGATGAACATATACATTATCATAAGAACATGCATTTGAATTTCGCATGAATCGTGTAAAAAAATTACTATTTGTGTTTTTCTTATAGAAACATCTTGATTAACCAAGTAAGAGTGTGGATCCGGCATGTCTATACACAAAAAGTAATGCTAGTAGATAAAGATTCAAAGTTATTGAGAAAAAATATGTACAAAGAGTTAGCACATAACCTTTTCTTTTATTTGTTCGACAAACGAAGTTTTTATAAAAATAAAAGAAATTCACATATTTCTAAAGAAATTAGTTGTTCGATTTTAAAAAATGGTTGGTCAGTGAATTAGCAAATAAATTAGTTGTTCGAAATTTAAAAATAAAACCAAATTCACATAATTTTGTTAAAGGACTATGGTCAATACAAGATGTTTAGTAATGATATAATACATGAATAGAGGTATAAGTATCTATAATATCAAATACTTAATTATACGCCAACGCTTACACGAAAGTTCAAAAAATTTGGAGCATGATGCTTGAGCTTCATTAAGACATTGACATCATGTTTAATCAACTTTTCTCTTGAAAATGTTGATATTCCAGCAATATTTTCTTAAGTTTTGTCATTTTTTCCAACAAGATACCTCTGTCAAATAACCAAATTCTCATTTGGCTTCAATGAATCGACCTGACAAAGAAAGGTATTTAATTGTTCTCAGTATTCACATAGTTGAGATGAAAATAAAATAATAATGATTAGACTCTTAACTAACTAAGATGACTAATTGAAGCTTACCACATCGTCAAGAGCGAGCCTGAGAAGAGCATGTTGTCTCCTGTTATCAGATCCTACACCATCAACATGTCGGTAAAAACTTACTGGATAACCGCATGTCTTCAATTTTGTAAGAATTTGTATTAGGAGTGCACTCTCACCTAAAAATAAAACAACAAAAGAGGAAATGCGTAAGGTCGTTGTAAAGTAATGTGTAACCAAAATCATCATAGCTTAAAAAAATCAATGTTTGTGAATTCGACGTTGCTATATGCATTCTATTTATAGGAAATATTGTACACAAAATTAGGTTTTAGGAATTCTTTGACTCTCTCTTTCAGGAAATATTGTACAAAAAATGTTAACCAACTAAATCTTGATGGTCACGTTTTGTTTCATTAATAAAATCTATATTTTAGAAATTTTCAAATGTGAACGTATATGATGATTACAAAATTGAAAAATGTTCAAAATATTTTAAATAAAATAAATTTAATGTGCGAGTTAGTAATAATCTTAATCTATTTTTGAATAAATAATAAGATTTTTTATCTGGTTAATTTTTTGTAATCGATAATCATTCTTCTTTTTTTTTTTTGTCAACCACACATTAATCAGAAGTTGTCTCCTAAATTGGATAACCAATTCGGAGTAGTAGAATCTACAAATATGAAATCATGGAAAAAAGTACGAGATCCCCGAGCCAAACTATCTGCTTGTGTATTCGCCGTACGCGAGATGAGTCTCAATGAGAAATCTGGAAAGTATCCACGGAGATGTTGGTAATCCTGAAGTTGTGTATCTAGAGCTGGCCAATCGTCTGGGTGTTGAATAATATTGATGATGTCCGCACAGTCTGTCTCAAACAAGTGACAGTCAATTCTTCGATTGTGAAGTTCTGACATCGCCCATAATAGCACCTCCAACTCTGAATGGAGTGGAGAAAGGCTTCGTCGTTGGCATTTTGCCCCCATTAAGATTACCTTGTTGTCTCTATCAGTGCAGATCCATCCAAGTCCAGAAGTGGGATCAGATTGTTTCCAAGAACCATCTATCCGGCATATTAAACACTTTATAATGTTAGGTTCCACCTGTTCCTCATACGAAGAGGGTAAAATATGTGCTTCTTTCAAAGATATTGAATCTGTCTCTGCGTTCCGGAGAATGTCGTCCACATCCACTTGTACCCCTTGAAAATTTTTTTTATTCCTTGCTTTCCATATTAACCATAATATCCATGGGAATAAATCATAGCGCTCCCTATCACGATCCCTCAAAGGATTCTGCCAGAAAAGGTAGTCCAAATTAGTGTAAATTGAATTTGATGGAAAGGCCTCCAATCTTTGCGGATTCTTGCAAAAGTTCCAAATATGGCTAACCGAGGCGCACTCAAAAAAGACATGATTAATTGTCTCCTCAGTACAACCACATCGTTTGCAGATTGTATCGCATTGAACTCCCCTATGAACTAATTCTGTGGTTACCGCCAAACTCCCTATGATAATTTGCCAAAGAAGATGTTGTATCTTCAGGGGACATTTTATTTTCCATGTAAACGCTTTTAGAGCTTCCAGGCTTGGTCCCCAACCATTATTGTTAATTCGAGTTATTTCGACAGAATTGAGGAGTTTATATCCTGACTTAACCGTATATTGACTCGATTTAGTATAGTGCCAGATCAAACCATCAGGTGTAATGGTACGACTAGGATGAATGCCCCGAATAAGATCTATATCCTTTTGGTTGAAAAATTCCTGTAAAAGTGGCAAGTGCCAATCCCTCGTCAATGGGTCTATCAATTGCTGAACTTGCAACCCAGGATACCAAGCACTGCCCCGACCTCTTGACGGTCGCGGATTAGTATCCTGAATCCATGGGTCATTCCAGACTGATGTATTTATTCCAGAACCTATTCGTATCCTAATTCCCTGTATAAGCAACTCTTGAGCTGAGTAAATACTCTTCCAGCCGAAAGAGGGTGAGTAAGGTTTCTTAGCGTTTAATTGGTGTACTTTTCGAAAGTATCTGCCTCGTAATACCCGTGCAAGCAAAGAATCGGGAAACTGAATTAGCCTCCATAATTTTTTAGCCAATAAGGCCGTATTGAAATCCTCTAGAGATTTGAAGCCTAAACCTCCATTCTCTTTTGGGATACATAATTTGTCCCATGCAACCCAATGGAGACCGCGATTACATCCATTGGAGCTCCACCAGAATTTTGATATCGCACTAGTTAACTTCGTTGTTAACTCTTGGGGAAGCTTGAAACATGACATGACATGACATAAATGGGTAGCGCAAGAGCAACTGATTTAATCAGAATCTCTTTGCCCCCTTTTGAAAGGAACTTGGACGACCATCCATTAACTCGGTCACCTAAACGTTCTCTAACATAATTAAAGATCTGACTCTTAGACCCTCCAAAACTTTCAGGAATCCCTAAATAGGTACCCATACCACCTTCTTTCGTGATGCCTAGAAGATTCTTCATTGTCCCCTTGGTTTGCTCGGGGAGATTTTTTCCAAACATGACCGTTGATTTATCGAAATTTATTACTTGTCCCGAGGCTGCCCCATAATCACGTAAGACATCCTTGATAGCTTGGCACTACAATGCCTCTGCCTTACAGAAGAAAAGGCTGTCGTCAGCAAAGAGCATATGTGATATTGTCGGGCTATGTCGTGCTATCTTGATGCCCGTTATGTTATTGTCCAATTCTTTCCGTTTTATATTAGACATAAGGGCCTCCGTGCAAATAATGAAAAGATAAGGTGATAAAGGGTCACCTTGTCTTAATCCTCTCTGTGGCACAATGTTCCCGTAGGTTTACCATTAAAAAGGACTCTGTAAGATACAGACTGAACACAACACATTAACCAAGAAGTCCACATTTGTCCAAACTCCAACTTCCTTAGAACTGCTTCTAGGAAAGGCCATTCAATACGGTCATAAGCCTTACTCATGTACGTTTTAATGGCCATAAATTCATGCCGACTCATCTGGTTAGTACGGAGGGCATGAGACATTTCTTGGGCAATCAAAATATTATCCGTAATCAACCTTCCTGAGACAAAAGCGATTGTGTCTCTGAGATGACATACAGAAGGAACTTTTTTAGCCTCAGACATAAAACTTTGGAGATAATTTTATATCCCACATTATATAAGCTAATAGGCCTAAGTTCTGTCATTCTTTTCGGTAGGTTCGTCTTTGGTATAAGACAAATATTTGTCACATTCAGACGAGCATCAAAACTACCGCACGTGAAGAAATCTCGGACTAACTTAACCAGGTCATCCTTTAAAGTCCCCCAATAGCGTTGGAAAAACAGAGCTGTTATCCCATCAGGCCCAGGGGCTTTTTCAGGGTGCATAGCAAAAAGTGCAGATCTGACTTCATTTTCCGTAATGTCCCTAGTCAATATTTGGTTCATATAATCCGTAATAACAGGATTAATATTCTCCAAAACCCGTTGAAAATCACCCAGCCCAGAAGGTTTGAATAAATCATTAAAATAGTCAACCGCTATATTTTCCATTCCTTCCAGTGTTTCCTCCCATGCTCCTTGTGAACTAAATAAGCCAGATATTCGGTTTCTTGCACGCCTCTGTTTGGTGGAGGCATGGAAAAATTTGGTATTGCGATCTCCCTCTTTCAACCATAAATTCCTACTCTTTTGTTTCCAGTAAATTTCCTCTTCTTTATAAGCCTCATGAAGCTTCTTTTTAATGTCTACAATAATGTCCTGATAAAGAGAATCGTCATCTTGAGCTTCCTCCAATTTAACCTTCAACACTTCAATCTTTTCCTTGCCCGGTGAGGCGTTATTCTTTCTCTACCAAGAGATCGAATTTCTACAATTATTTATTTTATCCATAAAGACCGGCTCTCTGAAATTCCTTGTTCTTTGCCACCCATGCGCTATGGCCTCGGCGAAACCCTCCTTTCCAATCCATCTCTTATCAAACCAGAAATTTCTGTAGTATTTTCTACTCTATAATTAAATTTTAATAAAATCGGCCGATTGTCAGACCCAATCCTTGCTAAATATTCTACCTTTGAATGAGCAAACACATTGTGCCATTCTTCATTGCCAACAACCCTGTCCAACTTACACCTGACATTTTTTTTTATGTGTTCCTTTCCAGGAAAATTGGTCTCCGGCGCACGAAAACTCTATCATTCCACAATGACTTAACATCTGGTTGAAAGGGATGAAAGATGCCGCTGGGCGCATATTTCCTCCTTTCTTCTCATGATTTCCGGTTAATTCATTCATATCACCAATTATTAGCTAAGGTTTTCTTTTTTGATCCCCTATATCCATTAATTTATCCCATACTTTGCTTCGATTCGCAGCCACAAGATCCCCATAGACAAATGAGATCGAAACTTTAAATCCGCAGAACGATGCATCGACATCAATAATTCGATTACTAGAAGACAAAACGTCCAATTTTATTTCATTATTATAGAAAATAGCAAGTCCACCACTTAATCCTAAAGGATCCACCGTGTATATATTATTAAACCCAAACTCCAATTGAAACTTTTTTAAATAAAAAGAACTTTGTTTAGTCTCTGATAAGAACACAATATCATGTTTAAACTTATTCCAAATATCTCTCAAAGTATCAACTGTCAAGTCACTCCCCAGACCTTGACAGTTCCAACTCATGATTTTCATGGACTTGTCGGGGGTTCCAGGAGAGCCACCTTTCCATTCATATTGAAATCAAATCGAACTCTCGTAAGCATAAGCTCAAACAAAATCCCCTTATTGAGCCATTGTTTTGTTCGAAATCCATATTCATTAAATAACACATCAACCTTTACAAACCAAGAATAAAATACAACAAGAATATGTGAACATGTACGTTCTACAAAACGATACAACACCGAGGTATGATCGTTTATACAACTCATCCTTGAGACGCTTGCAACACCATTACAAACAAAAATAAAAAACATTTGTGAACACCCTCGAGAAGCTTTTCCTTTAAAAAGAGACACCGCTAAGCCGCCATAACCTCGATCAACCTCTGAGAACCATACCACAACAAACCCACATCCATTTTCTTCCACTATTGAGGATAAATCCCTCGTTAAAGACATGTGTGACCAACTCAACGATTGTGAAGAGTAAGCCCAACCCAGTCGGTTGAACCAAATGCCATTCCAAAACCACTCCACCATAAGTAACCATCTCCGTTAAGTCCCACTCCCTAAAAACCATTCCTCGCCATCTCCTCCTTTAACTCCCCCGACGAAGTTAGACCTCGAAATATAAGCTCCACTGCACTGAACCACCATCCAGAGCCGCTCGACTACCAAATCAGAACCTCTTAATCTCTCCTGCCAAAACCGGACCAACATCTTCCTCCACCGAGAACCCGCACCCCCAAATGAGCTCCAAACCCATCGAGCCAGAAGATCTGCAACCCAATAACACGCACCTGACATATCATCTCGCATGGTGGAGCAGTCAGAAATGAAGCCACTACCTAACCCTCTCACATTGCCGTCTCTTTGTACCTGCAGAACCACCAAAACAGAAACCGGGAGACACATTCAAATACATTATTTTTAATATAATTTTATGTTATACCAATTTTTATTTTATACTTAAAATGATATAAAATGGTTGTAAATTGAAACATTAATAAGATTTAAAATGATCAAACCCATTTTTTAAATGTTCAAAAAACAAATGTTTGTTAATTTGACATTGCTATATGCATTCTAATTATTAGAAATATTGTACACACAATTAGGTTTCAGTAATGCTTTCTTTTTGAATAAAATCTAAATCTTTTTTGCATATTTGTGATAATTAAAATATTAGAAAATATAGATTTACTATGATCCTAACGATTTTATTGTCAAAAGTATGATATCTATGGTTCCAAAAGAAATCTAGTTAATGTTTATTTCTAAAAAAAATTCGAATTAATTATGGTAATTCAAATGTAATTAATTTTTGTTTCCAAAATAGAAAAAATGGGAATTTAAAATAGTGTTAGCATATTCGTGTGGATCAAACTAAATCTTGTTGGTCAAGTTTTGTTTCATTTATAAAATATTTAATTTAGAAAATTTAAAAATTTGAAGATATAAGATGATTATAAATATAAAATTCAAACATTTTTATGGTACAAATGTAATGAATATGAGTTAGAAATAATCTTAAACTAATCCATATTAGTTTTTAAATATGGTTGCTAAGTCAGTGAATTACTAAATAAATTAGTTGTACGAATTTTAAAAACAAAAGCAATTTTTCATATTTTTATTAATTGAATAAAGTCAACAGAATATGTTTGTTAATGATATAATACAAGAATAGAGGTATAAGTATATCTATTCAGGCTAACATATTTTTAAATCATGGTAAGAAAATTTATAAAAATAAAAGAAAATTCAGATATTCTTTAAACATATTCCTAAATGATTGTTTGAATAACAATTATTAAAAAAGTACATCATCCATACTATACCCAAACTAATTTAAAACTAAATCTTTAACCCTCCCCCCCCCCCCCTCCCAAAAAAAATCATTAGACAGTAAAATTATAAAAATTAAAACAACAGAAAATAACAAAATTATAAAGACTAAAACGATAAACTATAGAAAATAAATATAAAAATAGAAAACCCCTAAATGCATTCGCTTTCCATAAATTTTCAACATTCTCTTATCTCACTATCTTCTCGTGTTGTTTTTATTCGTTTACTCTCTTTCTTTCATGACCCTGAAATATACAATTTGCTAATAGTTTAAATATATATAATAAATTTTTGAAAGTTGAAAAGATTTATATTTACCATTTTTTAAAATGATAAACCTCAGGAACTATAGGATTAAACATAATTTGAAATTCTTTGAAAATTCAATTGGTTATAATACGATTGCCTGAAAAAGTACTTACGTAAACATTATTATAAGTTTAAAAAATTATGAAAATAAATTGTAAATTCATTATACCGATGATATTTTATTACAAAATAAATTGTAAATTCTTTAAAATAGAAATTACATTTCTTCTTCCAAAATATTAAAGAAAAACATATAATTATTATAACAATTTTAGTTTATTACAAAATATATTCACTTATCATTAAAAAGTTGTAACTATATAAACCGAATAAGAGTTAGAAGACAATGATTCGATTTGTTGAGTAAAACAGAATGTAGAAATAGATGCACATAACCTTATCTTTTGTTTGTTCGTGGAATGTTGCTTGATGCTCCTATGATCGAAGTGAGAAGGTTAGAAGTATAACATACGTCTTAGTAGACAAAGAATTTGAGGTGAGTGTAAAAATAGTCACACCCATTATATTATATAAATATAGTTATTTTTGTTGGACTACTTTTGAACTCAAATGCGAAATACAATCACATATAAAATACAAAAAATATATTCTCATGTAGAATAACACACATTACATAGTGGACCAAATTGGATTGGATTCTGCATACAACAAAGAAAACAACATTGTCCACTCTCGTTATGGTTAAAATAAGATAGATCATAAAAAAGAGAAATTATGGAAAAAATTAATTTTGAAAATCACCTCATGATTATAAAATGTTAATTGTGTCATACATTTCTGAAGGAGAATATCAATATATATATATATATATATATATATATATGCGTTTAAAACTTGGTGTTCAATTTTTTTCATATTATTAATTACTTTCCGTCCTATTACATAAAAGAATAAATGTATATATAAACTTTATTATAAATTATATTCACTTTCTATAAACGATTCAATTTGATTTGAATGTTGTAATCAATTTGATACCATAGTTAAAAAGATTACCATATTCAAAATCATGTTTCTTTTTATAATAATATTATAGCGTATATATAGAATTTATTACTAATTATATTCACTTTCTATAAACGTTTCAATTTGATTTGAATGTTGTAATCATTTTGATACCATATTTAAAAAGATTACCATATTCAAAATCATTTTTTTTTCTATATTATAATAATTTGTAAACAAAATATTCAATTTCGAATAAAATATTAGCTTAATGAAATAGACATTTATGCATATTAATATTATAAATAACAATATTTTTATTTTCATAATTATATACATTTGTTAATATAAAGTAATATTAAAATAAATATTCATAATTTAAACACTAAACTTAGCAATAATGAGTCCGAGCCCTGAAATCCTAAACACTAAGCTCTAAACAGTAAACCCTAAACCCTAAACCCTAAACATTGAACCCTCAACCCTGAAAACTAAAATACTGATCCTACTGAAAATGAATTAATATGCTTGACCCTAAACCCTAAACCCTAAAATCTAAACTGTAAATCCTAAACCCTAAACCCTAACCCCTAAACCATAAACCTTAAATTCTAAATAGTAAACCCTAAATCATAAAATCTAAATCATAAACCCTCAACACTAAACAATAAACCCTAAACACTAAAATTCATGACATTTAAATATAAACGTTATTTAAAATAATATACAATATACTTTTTTATATTTCATTGACTTTTTATAATGTATAACAATATTGTCATATACATTTGTTGTAAAACAAAAATTGTATATTGGAAATTATATAAATTATACATTGAACGATATGAGTCATTTTAATTTACAAAAGGATAAAAAATACCATATAACCTAAAATTTATTAATAATCTAAACCACTAATTATGTGTAACCTATACTTTATAATACTTTCATTTAATATTAGTATGGGTGTTTGGCAATAGATTAAAATTGGTTCATGGTTTACTTTTTCTTATTTTAATTGAATTAAATAATTAAAAATAAAAGAAAATTTGAAATCTTACCAACCAATCAGATTAAGACGTTTTATTCTAGAGAGAATGTATGAGTGTCACGTGTACAATTTTCAATAAAAAACTTCTCTTTTAATATATAAGTTGGATGTAGTATAGACCCGTATAATTAGATTTAATATTATGACATATGTTTTGATATCAAAAATTATATTTTGTACCTCGTGATATAGAAAATCTGAAATCAATCAAGAATAACTGAAAAAATTGAGAAACACACTCGTTATATAAAATATAGATTCTTTAAATAGTTTTCAACTTTATGTAATAGAGAATTAATCTAATCATATAAGAATATATATATATATATATTATAGTTACTTTATTTATAATTATATAATTGTAAATAACACGTTTCGCTTTTTTAATCTTTTCAAGAAATTAAATTTGCAATTTTAATATTTGATACAAAATATAATAGAGAAAAATCAATTATAAAAATCAGAATTTGAAAAAATAAAAATAAAAGATCTCAAGAAACTAATTATTTGGTTTAAAATGCATAGGCAATTGATAGTGTGCGATATAGTTGGAAGTAGCCTTTGGAAAAATGGGTATTGTTGACTATCTTTGTTGTTTCGCCTATCAGGATAAGGACCCTTTGTCTTCTCCAACGTGAGCTTTTTTATATTTGTTTGGTTCTAACTTGGGATTCTAGTAACCTGTTAAAGGTACATAATTAAAAGCAGGTCACAATTGTATATTTTTGTTGCTTCCATGAGTTGTTTTGGATTAGATATGATGGAAGAATTGTTTACCATTACATAGAACACTAATATTTTATTTTTAGTTTAATTTTTACTTATTTATTTGCAGATTTTAATGGTTTTACGATCTTTAGAGATAGTTTTCTCATATTTGTGATTTTAAGGACTACTCTTGTCAAATTATCAAAAATGGTGGAGAAATGTGCTAACTGGACCTCATTCATATTTCCAAAAAAATGTCATTGACGGATCAAGAAGGCGAAAGCTCAAATGCTTGGGTTTTGCATTTTATCAGCATCAGATATATCGCCTTGAACGAAGCTCTTGTCTTCATTGGATTGAGCTGAAATTTGGTCAGAAGAATATAATTTTGAGTTACCTTTCAAATTCAAGTTTTTTGAAGTCATTTGGAGTTGTGACTAAGAAGTTACAACCGTTTAAGCAAAGACTTGTCTATCTGTCTCGGAAATGAAGCAAGTGGAGCAATTGGCATGTTCTGACCGGGTGACGTGATTTCTAGCACCGGCTGAGTGTCCAATTTTTTTCCCATACCGGTCCTGGAGATATTTTGGGGTCAAAGACAAAATTTACTTAATATCTTTCGGTTTGCTTAACTGATCTCGATTTCGTCAAAACTGATAACCAAGGATGACCTAAGAAGACCTAACATTATAGATACTTGTTTTTAGCCTTTAGAATAGGGAAAGCCATGACTTTGAGAGATAAAATAGACCTATGAGGAAGAACTCGTTCCATACTTCTTCTTCAAGAGAGTTAGATTTCAAGAGCTTATAAGAAGAAGATCTCACTTTATAATGGGTATTGCTAAGTTTCTAAACCTTTTAACTCTTAATGAATTGATGTTTTCTACTTATATCTCGTGCATATATACTATTATGATGAGTTTCTAGAAGATATTTATTGGGTTTTGAGGGTTTTAAAAGGGGATTCATGGATTGATTGTTAGGTTGTTAGATGATGATTTACTTAGGATCCTTCATCTAAATTGTTATTTGATGATTGTTGCTTGATTGACCACTTAGCTATTGACATTTAGGATTGATTTACTCAGTGTTGTTGAATTTCCTTGAATAGTCTGTATGAGCAAAACCTTGGTACTCACGGGAGTGATTTTACCGATTTTTTTAACTTTCAAATTTGAACTTTGTGCTTGTTTATTCACTTGATCACCAATTGGGGTATAATAATTTAAGTTTTATAGACATTAATAATTTTTACTACGTCAGTAGATTGATTATCCTTGCATGATTTGAGTTCTATGACTAACCTATTGAATTTATCGGTCTTTTTATCCGCTTTAATCGATCCTTGATAATCTAAGATTTCTCCTATGCCCGATTCTTTTCTAAATTGATATTTTTTCTTTGATCACCTACTATTTTAGTTTATTTAGTCATTAATTTCGTGCCTCACATTTTCCACAAACAAAACCTCATAGTTTCGCTTTAACTTAATTCGATTCTTATAAACACGTAGTGTGGTTCTTGGTCCTTGAGGATTCAATCCCTAAGTACTACTACAACTGCTGTGCACTAGTAGCATGTGCTAATTTTCAGGGTTTAAACTTTGAGTGCATCAAGTTTTTGGCGCTGTTGTCGGGGACCAATTCAATGACCTATGACTTTTTGATTAGGTTTTAGCCTAAGACTTTTTCTATTTTCATTTCTTTAATTTTTTTTGTTCTATTAATTTCTTGTGAGAGATCAAGGAAAGCAAGTACTACATGATTTCTTTTCCTTTGATTTTCCAGGAAGATCGAAATGGAGATTCAACATCAAACAATTGGAGAATTCAATTCACCGAGTGCTTCTTAGATTAACTGGAATCCAATTTGCCTTGTACAACCTCTAAGAGTGTTTAATATCAGCCATGAATTCGTATCTTGGGCTGATTAATATCAGTTTAGTGGTTTAGGTGAAGAAGACCCCTTGGCTCATATCGAAAAGAAGATCCAATGGAGTTTTTGACAACTATTTGAGGTGCAAGTTGTTCTCATTCTCTCTAGTTGAGAATTCAAAGAAGTGTTTAAAGTCTCTTGCTCCCGAATCAATCACTACATGAGATCAATGCAAGAGAGTTTTCTTGAAACACTTCTACCTGAAGAAGAGATTGGAGTAAATGAAAAGGAGAATTTCGGATTTTCAACAAGAGGTTAATGAATCATTCTTCAAGGCAGTATAACGCTTCAAGGAGTACCAAAGAGACTGCTCTCATCATGGTTTCACGGAACTGAATTTGTTGAACTTCTTCTACGAAGAAATTGCTGAAAAATTCAGGATGACACTCGACATTGCAAGCCAAGGGAACTTCATGACTAACACCACTTCTTAAGCTAATATTCTTATTGAAAACCTAGCTGAGAGTAACTAAAATTCATATCCAACTCAAGAGAGAAATGTGGAGGACATCAAACCGAAATCCGACGCCGCAAAGATCTCTGAGCTAAAATATATGGTTGCTCAACTTCTAAGGAGCAAACAAATGGGTATGAATCACCATGACGACATGAGAGAGGATGCTAGAAGTAATATTAAATATCTTAAAAGCAATGATGTTCATGGGCAGCAAGGGGAAGTGCACTACATAACCGGTTTAGAGAATTCCCATCAAAACTGAATCCGAGAAAACTTGTCACACGGAGATCTTTAAACACAGTAGCAATTGATTGATTTTGAGATGAGACCAGAAGCTATTTCTCAAGCCAAGGACGTGGCTTTAGCCTCTCTAGAGAACAAGTTTGAGGTTTTGTTTCAACAAGTCTTAGAAGGTCAAAAGAAAAACGCCGAAAACATGAACATCATGTATAATCATCTCAATGAGAAGATCGACGGGCTATACAGGAAGTTCATTGACCTTTCTTATCATGTCAAGATGCTCGATATTTAAGGTTCTCAATGTGCATAAGGTGTGAAGAGACAACCTGGTTTTCTTCCTGGGAAAGCTGAGAAAAACCCGAAGCATTGCAAGACAATTGAAATTCACAACATGGAAGTTGATGGCACTAAGCTTGAGAACAAATTCATGGATGTTAATCCACTTGTTGCTGTTGATCCATTACCAAGATTTGAGAAAGACGAGCCAACACACGAAGCACCTCATCAAAGGAGGCTTCATATGATAGAAGACCTAATGAAGTTTGTCTTCTCATGTGAAATCACTGGTATGGATTTCCAAGAACCTCTTTGTGACTATGGAGCTACTGTAAATTTCATACGTAAGTCCATTGCAAAAAAAGGTATTAGCGACATCAAGCCTTCTCCCGTGTCTCTCAAATTTGAAGATGCTGTGAGATCTTCAAATGGATCTTTGAAGGATGTAACAATGCAAGTAGGCGACTGCTTGGTTCCTGTTGACTTCCAAATTATTGAGACGAGTAAAGAATCACAAATGCCATTCATTCTTGAGAGTCTTTTCCTTTTAACAGTGGGAGTGGTTATGGACTATCCTAATCGACGGGTTTGTTTCTCTAAAATTAAGAAGAGAGTGTTCTATCCTGCAATTTCCACTAAGGATTCGATCCATACCCCTTAAGTGTGTGTTGACGCTGTTAAAGATGTTTTTCATCTTGAGGGTCTTTCCAAAGGACCTTCAAAATCAGTATCATCCACGCATCCATGATACGTACACATTGCTAACTATCTTGCAACTGACATCGAACCTCCTCAATTTTCGGTTACAAGAAGAAATCATTCTTGAAAGATATTAGACGCTTCGTTTGGGATGAGTCATACCTATATAAGAAGTGCTCAACGTTACAAGATGTATTCTGAAAGAAGATATATCAGACGTTCTTTTCGCTTGTCATGGTTTGGATTATGGAGGATATTTTCCAACTTTCAAAACAGTCTCCAAGGTATTACAAGCTGATTTTTGGTGGCCTACCATGTTCAAGGAAGCCCAAGACTTCATATCTAAGTGTGATTCATGCCAAAGACAGGGGAACATCAGCAAACAAAACGAGATGGCACAAAACTTTATTCTAGAAGTCAAAGTTTTCGATGTTGGGGGAAACGACTTTATGGGTCTGTTTCCTTCTTCCTTTGGTAACAAATACATTCTTATGGCTGTTGATTATGCATCTAAGTAGGTGGAAGCCATATCCAGCCCCACAAACGATGAAAAAGGTGTGATGATGATGTTCAAGTCGATTATTTTCAGAAGATTCAATGTTCCGTGTGTTGTGATAAGTGATAGAGGATCTTACTTTATCAACAAAGTGTTTGAGAATCTCTTGAAGAAGAATGGATTTAAACACAAGGTTTTTACACCTTATCACCCAAAAATAAGTGGACAAGCTGAGGTCTCTAACCAAGAAATCAAAAGGATCCTAGAGAAGATTGTAGGGAAGAGAAGGAAAGATTGGTCAACAAGGCTTGATGACAATCTTTGGCCGTATCGAACAGCATACTAGACACCTATTGGGACTACTCCTTTTCATTTTTTCTATGGAATTTCATGTCATCTTTAGGTAGGGATCGAGTATAAGGCTGAATGGACATTAAAGAAGCTGAACTACGATATCAAGCCTGCTTCTGAGAGAAAATTGATTAACCTGAATGAGCATGAGGAGATTTGCCACAATCACTACAAGAAACTTGTGGGTTAACAATGATAATTAACGACGACATTGCATCGTCGTTAATTAGCGACAAATTAACGACGATATAACGATGACACTAAAAATCGTCGTATAATAGTCGTTAATTAACGACGAAACAAATCGTCGTTAAATCGTAGTAATATGACGAAGACATTACGATGATTTGACTTTTGTTTTAAAATTCGTCGTAATAATCTCGTAAAATAACAACGAATTTACAACAATAGTTTTTACAACTAATTGAAAAACAAATAGAAGGTGAATTTTATGGTATGTGAAAAACGTTTATTTTGTAGGTGTACCTAATAGTTTACAACGGAAAATTTTGTTGTTAATTAGATGTTAAGTAGTTGTTTATTTGTAGCAAAAAAATTCGATGTTAAATCGTTGTTAATTTTCGTTGTAAATCCGATGGTTAATTTTTGTTGTAAATCCGATGGTAAAATTTATGAGATTTCTATAAATACCTCATTCACTCTCACCACAAATCACATCTCACATTTTCTTTCTCTCATCAAACACAAAAGAAAAAAAAATGTCTGGAGATCTATAGGAAAACCGACGGTGGATGTACATGCATAGAGATGGAGAGGGATCGATGACGCAAGAGTTCCTCGGAGGTCTTGAAATTTTCATGTATCGAGCGACAAATCTTCCGATCACTATCGAAAGTGGTAAGATGTTCTATCCATGTAGAAAGTGCAAGAATACACGGTTCATTCTTGTTGAAAATGTTTGGAAGCATTTGCTAAATAGAGGATTTACACCACAATATTTCATATGGTTTCAACATGGGGAAGGACATTGGGGTAATGTTGGTAGTAGCAGTAGTAGTAACTATCATCATCAATCCGTAGAAAATGCTGAAGCTGCTGATAGGCATGATCATAATTATGAGTTTGGTAATTATCATCATCATAATAACGATAATCAACACGATAGGATTAATGCCATGGTTACAGATGCATTTCCTCATCAAGAAAATACTGTTGCATGCGCAAATGATGATAACATTGCTGAAGAACCAAATTTAGATGCTAAAAGATTCTACGATATGTTAAATGCTGCAAATCAACCGTTATATCCTGGATGTAGAGAAGGACACTCTAAATTTTCATTCACTGCTAGGATGATGAATATAAAAACTGATCATAACTTACCTGAAGTATGCATGGATGAATGGGCTGATTTGTTTAAAGAGTATCTACCTCCTGATAATTTGGCTGCTAAAACGTATTATGAGATACAGAAATTGGTTATTAGTCTTGGTCTGCCGTTTGAATCGATTGATGTATGTGTGGATAATTGTATGATTTTTCGGAAAGATGATGATAAGTTTCTTGAAGAATGTCGTTTTTGTAAAAAGTCAAGATTTAGGGCAGAAGGAGTTGGTCGGAAGAGGAGGATGTGGTATCTCCTTATAACTGACAGATTAAAAAGACTGTTTCAATTGGAAAGGAAAGTTGCATCAATGAGGTGGCATACAGAACATACACAGTTAGATGGAGAGGTCACCCACCCATCAGATGCAAAAGCGTGGAAACACTTTAACACGATACACCCCGATTTTGCTAGACAAAAATGTAATATCTATCTTGGTTTATGTACAAATGAATTTAGTCCATTTGGTATGTCAGGTAGGCAATATTCTTTGTGGCCCGTAATCGTCACGCCGTATAACCTCCCACCAGAGATGTGTTTGCAAAGAGAATTTCTATTTTTCAGTATATTAGTCTCTGGGCCTAACCATCCAAAAAGATCACTTGATGCTTTTCTACAACCTTTAGTCGAGGAGTTGGATCAGTTATGGCATACCGGAGTTTGTACATATGACTGTTCGAGGAGAACGAATTTTATGATGCGTGCAATGCTTGTATGGACCATAAGCGACTTTCCTGCATATGGGATGTTATCAGGTTGGACAACGCACGGACGATTGTCTTGTCCTTACTGCATGCATCATACGAATGCATTTCAACTAAAGCATGGTAGAAAAACAAGCTGGTTTGACTGTCACCGTCAATTTCTTTCTATCAATCACCCGTACAGAAGAAACAGAAGATTGTTTAGAAAGAACAAAATTGTTCATGAGCCTCCACNGGGGAATTAGCATGTTCCGCCTAATATGCCTGATGGTTATCTAGAAAACCATAACTAGCATAAGAAAAGTATATTCTGGAAGCTTCCATACTGGAAAGATCATCTCCTCCGACACAATCTTGATGTGATGCACATCGAGAAGAACTTTTTTGATAACATCATGAATACAATTCTGAATTTGCAGGGAAAGAGTAAAGATAATTACAAATCACGTCTTGACCTGCCTGAATTACGCGGAAGGAGCGAATTGCACATCACCAATGATGGAAAAGCGCCTGTCCCTATATTCAGATTATCCAGTTCAGCGAAGACAGCGCTACTCCAATGGGTGTCATCTGAAGTGAAGTTCCCGGATGGGTTTGTATCAAATCTTTCACGATGTGTTGAGCAGGGTAAATNGACTACTGCCATTTGCTATGGCGGAACTTCTACCAACAAATGTGCACGACGCAATTGCTGGTACATACGTTATAATGTATACATCTTCACTAGAATATATAATAATAAGATGTTAATATATATGTATGTTGATGTTTTATATAGGAATAAGTATGTTCTTTCGGGATCTTTGCACGAGGACGTTGACAGAAAATGTAGTAGCCCAACTACATGAAAACATTCCCATCCTACTGTGCAATTTGGAGAAGATCTTCCCGCCATCTTTTTTCGATGTAATGGAGAACCTACCTATACATCTTCCGCATGAAGCGAAACTTGGGGGACCTGTGCAGTTTCGGTGGATGTACCCTTTTGAAAGATTCATAAAACATCTCAAACGGAAAGTAAAGAATCTCACAAAAGTGGAAGGTTCTATTGTTCAGGGAAGTTTAACCAAAGAGACATCTCACTTTACATCGTACTACTTTGCCCCTAAAGTTAGGACACACAAAGAGCCCTAGGACGATATGATGATGGTGGCGTTGCCCCAACATATACCATGGATGGAGTTCCAGATATATTTTGCGCTGTTGGGCGGCTTAGTGGACGAGTAAAAGAGGTTTGGTGGGGGAATGCGGAAGAAATTCACTGTGCACATACATGGATTCTTCTGAACTGTGAGGAAATACGCCCGTGGGAAAGGTATATATATGTCGCTTATATTTATATGTATATATTATATGCACTACGCTTACATATGATCTATATCTATGTACTAGTCTTTTTCTCACCCAAGTTCGCAAAGCGATAGAGGGGATTTCAGATGATGATGTCGAGAGAAGAAAAGCTGAACACTTCGTTCCGTGGTTACAACGACAAGTAAGTATATTTGTAAGTATATTTCTATATATATATATATACTTAATAAGATGTATCTAATATTATATATCGATCATAATTTCTCTATGGTTTCTTGAGATGCTACAGCGTCCACTTGCGAGGATATTGANCATATTAGCTTTAGAATGCATCATTTAGAGTCTAGAGTCTAGAATAGGTTCATATTGCATTTTTGCATCCATTTTCATGCATTTGTAGGTGCTATTTTGAATGGAGTTTGGAGGCTCTAAATGGTGGATTCAAGGTTGATTTGGAGCATGGAAATCAAGGATACAAGAGGCTAGAAGAATAGAGAAATGATGGAGGCCAAAGGAGAAGACACAAGGGAGCAAAAGGCACCAAAG